>SNQJ01S0222152.1:0-14977 GCA_010110895.2 Picea sitchensis
CGAGAATCCTTTCACGCGCATAGGGTTTCAAAACGCGACCAAAAACTTAATTTTTAACCATTAAAATCATAAATTTGAACCATGCAAAGCAAGAGGATGGAGTACTTACCACTTTGATCCAGACGATTCGCGAAATGATGCCCTGAAGCTCCCAGAAATTGACGGAGAAGATTGAAGGTAAAATGGAAATTTTTGCACTAAAATGGTGAATAGATAAAACATATGGTAAAAATGAGTTGTAAAATTGTTTTATTCACTATTTACCATAGTGAAAGTAGGGTTTTCATATTTATTCGCTATGTTGCCCTAGTTACTAATGCAAAAGTGAGTAAAAAAAAACTTGCAGGCACCTAACGAGACGATTATGGACCCAAAAACTTTTGAAGTATGATGTGTTTATTTGGTTTGCTATGGTTTTGATCTAAAAACCTGAAGTGCCTTTTATCCATTCTAGCACTTGTGAAAAACTTAGAACGTGATCGAGCGTTGTTTTATCTCTTTTCCGGGCTCGATGTGGTTACATGAAAAAGGAACTCCCCTGGAGTTGACTTTAAGCCCTTTTCACGACTCTCTAAACATGAAAAGATTGCCGAGCGACATTGCTATTTTCACGCTCGTTAAAGTATTTGAACTCATGCGTCCTCCGAGCGATAGTTTAACCCTTTTTTGGTCTCGGTGGACTATTGTACGAAAAAGGCACTGAGAGAGTTCTCTTTTAAGTGTTTTTCCAAACTCTATAATCTTGAAAAACCTTCGAGTTTTCTATCTCTGGACTCGTTAAACAAACATTGACAGACCCGTAATGGGACCAAGCCACTCCTTCTTAGGGTTCGTTAAAAATACTCCGAGGGACTCGTCCGAAGGATGTGACCATTATGGACCCAAAACTTTTGAAGTATGATGTGTTTATTTGGTTTGCTATGGTTTTGATCTAAAACTCAAGTGCCTTTTTATCCATTCTAGCACTTTAGAAAAACTTAGAACGTGATCGAATGCTATTTTATCTCTTTTCCGGCTCGACAAAATACGAGAAAGGGACCCCCCTGGAGTTGACTTTTAAGCCCTTTTCACTACTCTCTAAACATGTGAGGCAAGATTTCGTTTGTTTACACGTTATTTTCACGCCATAAAGTATTTGAACTCATACCTCCGAGCGATAGTTTAACCCTTTTTGGTCTCGTTAGACTATTGTACTAAAAAGGAATCAGAGACTCTTTAAGTAAGTTTTTCCAAACTCTATAATCTTGAAAACCTTCGAAGTTTCTATCTCTCGACTCGCTAAACAAACATTGACGTAATCTGCACGGGACCAAGCCACCTTTTAGGGTTCGTTAAAAATACCCGAGGGACTCGTCCGAACGATGAGATTATATCAACAAGCATATGTAACTCTCTTCAAGCTTCATGTAAAAATAAAGAGGTAATTTTGCCAGAAAATGGTGGGGAAAATTTGGGAAAGGGATATGTTTCATCTTTGAGTTAATTGGCGGTATAGTCCCTTTTGAACATGACACCCCCTATTCATCATCCGAAGTTGGTTTTGGAATCCATTTGTCTCTCATTCCATTTGACATAAGGTCTTTCCATGTGTCGCTTTTTGAGTTAATGCTGCCAAATCATTGGTCGTGGTCGCCCATATGTTCAAGAGCTGTCCGCTTTGAAACTTCTATTGAGTCGGCCATCTCCAGCTTATCCTTTCACTTGTGTCGGCCTTCCCTCGCGGTTCCAAAACCAATTGCTACATGCTCAAGCTTTCACCATCAAACTCGCTACTCATTTCGCGTCACCGATGGGGGATACATCAAGGCCCTCTCCGTACTAGCCCGGTTCACGACATCAGCACATTATCCTGGGCATTTGGAGACTCGTAAAATCATTTAGTACCTTGAAGCTTGCATACCTCAATGGCAATTTTCTCGGGCTGATAGTGGGTTTACATCATTGGATCTCGATCTAAAGATTCCGTCGGGTGTTCGAAATCAACTCATTTATTCACAAATGATGACGTACTATATTACCTTGGGAGTCATTGACATTAATGGTGATTTCCTCAGACTTGTTAACGGTATACATCAATGACCTAATCACTGCATTTACATAAATGAATTTCGGCCATTACGTAATCACATGGTCAATTTCAGTACTTTGGGGTTTATATGATTGAAGACCCCGGATATTATCTTTATGATCCAAAGGCAGCGAGCGCGGCTATTTGGGGACATAGATCCACTGGTGTATGTTTCGTGGCTATGCGACCGGATTATTTATCGCATTGCATCCACAGCTGTATTCATGTGGTTGTGTTACATTATGATGGCATGGATCCACAAAGGTATGATTGGTGGCCATGACTCCTTTGTTTTTGCGTCACCGCCTATGATTCCAGCACTCACCGTGAATTGCATATATATTATTCTGATAAGCTTGGATGTTTGCGTGTCTCCGATTAGATGTGCTTTTGTTCTTGACACATAGCCATAAAGCTCACGATCAATACTAGTTCCACTCTCGACTTTAGCATTCTGCTATCCATAATTTTATTATTAGATGATAAGTTGCTGGTGATACAAGATGATAGAAAATCAAACTCCTATTGTTGTAACTCTTCCTCGAAGAGGGTTGCCTATCTATTTCACAACTGTTTGAAGATAGCCTGAAGCCGTGATATATATTTCCTCATGAATGGATAAGATCGATGCCGATTCAACTAGGGGTGAGAACTTCAATAATCGTAATCATTGCCAGGGTGCTGACATCTTTTTACAAAGGAAAAGCTAAGATTATTGAACTTGCCAATCTTCTAGAAGGATGAGTTGGTATCTGAATGGTTGTTAAGAAGTCGGCATTCAAATTTGCCACCTGGACCTTTCCTAGCAACTAACCTATTCTCTTATAAATTGATGAGGATACTCATGGAAAGGGTTAATAAGAAGAAGAAACAAGAAGTTGGGTGCTTGGAGTGATCTATTGGAGAATTGGTACATGATTGTATGGAGAGGTGATGCTACATCGATAGAGACAACAACAAGTTCATCATAAGTAGTGGAATTTCTTCATGCATGAGCAAGTGTGTGTGCTTGTAACCAGGAATCCATTGAAAGGAGATCTACAACAACAAGGCTCAGGTTGTAATATTTCTTTCGCTTAATTCATTACATGAATTTCATGTCCATTTCCCATAATGATGATGCCATCTATTACATGATTCCTTGATCACATGTATAGATCTAGTATTGAATATATTAATTTTCTTGTACTTCTCGCATTGGTTTGTACTGCTGTGATTGGACGACACAAGATCATCGGAGCAAAGCATGAACAAATGACTTAAGGAGAGCGCTCATAAGGTATGTCCACTATCCATTTTCTCTTAGTCCATTCAATAACACCTAGATCTAGGGAAAGAGTAGTATTCTCAATTTGTTTTGTTCTAGATCGTGTGGATCTAGGGAGATTGGTCCGTCCCAAGACTCTCACCTAACTTATCCCCAAACACCCCCATTCCTACCCCCTTACTACCATCAAGTGTGAGACGTAAGGGTTGAGCCCAATGTACCACTCACCACAAGATTCCAAATTCCATGATTATGTGACAAAGAGGGTCACCAAACCAACAACCGGCCCATCACTACCGTAATTACGGAATTTGATTCCCCAATCCAACCCCCACACCAACCATTACTACTACTACCACCCAACCCTCCAGTAGCAAAGAGCTGAAGACCAAATGCGCATGTGCCATATGTTCTGAGTATGGCCATTACACCCATCATTGTCCAAAGCTCACCTCATTTCCGCCGTGCATTAGCTATCATAAGTCGAGACTTTCAAAACAACCCACACCCCCTCGCTACATCATCCATAACACCACTCACCGACATTCGCAGGTTACTTCAGCTAATGAACGATGAGATGCCCTCTTCTTTGGTAATCATTGGCTCATTTTGCTACCAAGAACCAATGATCATCGACATCGGGTAACGCCAATTTGCCCCAGAATTTATCAAGGCCAAGAGGCAATAATTGATCTTACTTCGCCACCGGGCGTTTCCACGCCATTTCTCCCCGAACCTCGGTGGCACTCCCAGTAATACCTCCTGGTTCTTAGATGGCACGCCCAGGATTTACCCCTCGTGAACTCCACCCAACTCTCCTCAAGCCATCCCTCTCAAGGGAGACTCTCCATCCCACTACTATGGGTACCCTTCAGCATTCTCATTATATGGTTTATGTCGAGTGAACCTCACCCTCTCGTGAATGGCCCCTCCTCGCTTTCTTCGCCAGGGAAATTTCACACCATCACCACGATCACTCTTCACGATCCATTATATTCTCGTCTTTTCCAATGTGACGAAGAAATACTGAAGAGCTACAACGCCCGGACTTCCCCTTTGGGACGCTACATCATCGTGTTCTCCTTCCACAAGAAGCCCACATGCCTCCTAGCCACAACCTACTTCTTACGGGTCAAAAACCAAAGACTTTATCCCATCAGGCCTATCGATTGGTTCAACAATCCTATTCCAACACCCGACGCTTTGAAGAAGGTAATTTGCTAACATTTCCACTCCATCAAATCAGCATTTCCATTAACCCGAATCACAAGAAATCATCATCGAGCCGCTTGCACTCCTCGTGAAATCGCCAAGATAAAACTCTCTCTTCCAGAATACAGGATATTTTCCTCGTCATACACGGAGATGCCCGGCTCACTCCATCTATTGTTGAACATCGTGACGACACCGGATAGACATCACACCAGCTCACTCAAACAATGACCGCTACACCATCTAAGGTCACAAGACAAAGTCAAATTGATAAATTACGATGGTCGGGTTTATTTACCCCATCGCTATTAATTTCATGGGTTTCCAACCGTGAATCCATCGGCAAAAATAGGGCACCATCCGTTTCCACCGAGCCAGACCTCAATAATGTATGTCCAAAAGACAACTTCCCAACACCTTTCATCGATCGTATTATCGACGCATCGCGCCCACGGTGGCTCTCCTTTATGGACAGATTGTCTGGCTATAACTAAATTCAAATTCACCCAACCGACCAATACAAAATCAAAGATTCATTACCCCGTGGGTACGCTTGTATATCGTGTCATGCCTCTTCACCAAAACGCCGGCGCGAACTTTCCAGCTGGCCATGGACATACATTTTTCACGACCGCTGTAAATCATCTCGCCACTTGACTACCTCACCGCCACTCCAAGAACGATCCAAATACATTGATGATTTACTTAATCATTTTTCAACTGTTGCTGCATAACATCCGCTTGAACCCTCTCGCGTGTTTTGTGTCACCAAAGCGGCTTCCTCGGTTTCATCGCTTTCACAAAGCTTTATCACCGTGGACCCCCAAAGTCAAAGCCATTACCGAAATTCCACCTCCACGGATATTACTATTAACCGCGAGTCTACGCTGTGGCAAAGCTAACTTCCTTAGATGCTTTGTTCCTGACTACGCCATAGGTGCACATGGTTTCCTTCATTTACTTCGTCGGGACGTTCCCTTTCAATGGGACGACTATGCCCAACAAATGCTTGACGACCTTAAAGCGGCGTTTTCCAAAGTGCACCTTTGATTAGTGCACTGACTACAATCGCGACTACATACTCTACGACGCGATCAACCGTATCAAGATAATGGGCGCCCCGCCCGTACTCGAGATAACCATCGTGAACATCGCCATTTACTAATGCTAGTAAGAACCTCTCAAGACCACCCCCGGCACAAAACATGAAGAGAAACTTGTTCTTGTAGTTGTCCTCGCATACATGTAAGTCAGCCATTACATTCTCGCTCACACCACCAAGGTCAGTTTCATGATTCCAACCTCTATGAAATAATTCGTCACCAAGCCAATTTAACGGAAAATTCGGCTGCCAGATCAAGTATCCTTCGTGAATACTGCACCTTGAGTTCTCATACACAAAGAGTAAGAAGGCCCTCGCTCGCCGGAACTTGTCACGCACCCTTCCCTCCGACACACCCAGTGCTCCTGTCAATACCGAATTCCCCGATGAACATATCTTTTACATCGCCTCAGATGACCCTTGGTATGGCGACCTTTTCGTCTACCTATATTTAACTCAAAAAGTTCGCAACTACCTCTCGCGATGATCATCACAAGATTCGCCATCAGGCTCCCTCAAGAGTCTCCCCATCTATGGACCTCCATAATTGACATGGGGCGCCGACACCATCTCTTCGTCACCGGACTCATTGACGAGGTTTCCATCGAAGTCTTAAATGATCGCCACAAGCATGGCAGCCATTTTTTCGGTATTTCCATGGCTCAAGATTATCCGAAATGTTATTTTTGGCCTAGTTTGTTTCATGATTGCATTCATGCCTTGAGACGATGTGAGCAATGTCAGCCTATGCCAACAAAGCCCGAGACCCCCCAACCCTTCTTTTTACCTCGCCAGTTACCGCAGCCCCTTTGTAAATGGGGTATTGACTTTATGACTTGCAATCCCTCCAAAGCATCGGTCACAAATACATTGTCATCACCGCGGATTACTTCACCAAATGGCCAGCTATGCCCACTTTCAACACCGCTGACACTGCAACACATTTTTTCTTCAACCACGCCATATCCCGCTTTGGAGTACCACTCAACTAGTCTCCGGACATGGGAAACATTTTGAGAATGAGATCTTCACAGAACTCTCATATCTCTAAGTAGGCTTCTCTCATGAGTTTGCCTCACCATATTAGCCCTCCCAAATAAACGAATGTGCCGAGGCAACCAACAAAGTCCTCAAGACCATGTTACAAAAGACACGTTAATAAACATAAAACCAATTGGCATCATATGTTATTTTCCACGCTTTGGGCTTATCGAATCCAGTAGTGAAGACCGCCATGGGTTTCACGCCATTTCACTTAGTCCATGTAAGGTCGAGGTAACTCTTCCCATCGAATGCGAAACCCCCACCCTTCGCACCGCAATCAAACTTTATTCGACAATCGCTCCAATGGAGTAACATGGTTTAACCTTCGAGTCTCTGGATGAGTATCGTCGATCTTCATTGTAGAACAACGAGGTAGCTAAAAATGATCCAAGGCTACCTACGATCAGCTTTAACAACCTTCATCATTTCGCGGAAGGCTAATCTTTGTCCTTGCCTATGATATCAGCCATGATACCTTGGCCACGCATAAATTGGAATCAGCTTTGGCATGGCCCTTACATCATCCCAAATTGCCTCTACTAAAGGCGTGACATCCTGCCTCTCCTCAAGGCCTTCACAAAGAACCCGGCCAATGGGTTATACCTCAAGAAATTTTTATGCTTAAAAGTAGCCGCTTACTTTAGCTTTTATTTTTCTAGCATTTTTTCAATCTTTTTTCTCCCTCATCTAAACTATCTCAGGTTGGATGATGGACTCTCCACCAAATTTTTTACCACATTGAGTTATGCCGACGGGCGCCACCGTTGGACACAGGGCATATTGCTTCACCGCTAGTTCTTTACACCCCTCACATGAAATGCTACATTCAAGCTGCATATGTTTGGGACCAACAACAAACAACCAAGCCGAAGACCGGGCTGCCATTACCGAATCGATGCCCAACATCATCATATTCATCACCTTAGCATTTTCCTAGACTCCCAACTAGTCGTTCTCCACCAATAGTCGTGTATCGTGGTCCGCCACCTGCCTCTTTCAAGAATACCTCAAGTAGTTAGATTATTATCTCGACATTTTGATTCCATTACATTTACACATATTCCAAGAGAATTGAATCAAATAACAGATGAAATAGCTAACATGGTGCCTTCCATTGATATATATATCAAGAACATCAAACTACACATACATAAACATCTCTCAAATCCCCGGCCACAAAGCATATATATACAATAGGCATCATCATCATCAACATAAAACACATAAACACACAACATTTGGGTCTCAAATGTGTATACCATATATATATATACCTATCCGCCAATCCGAATGTTTACATACAAAAGCACGTTCAAGCAGTCTTGACACATCTCGGGTACCAAAAACTACCTACCTCAAATTCTATATAATCAAAAGACGGCAATATACATCGTGGTGCCTCTATCGCATTCCCCGCCAGACCTCCTCGAGGAGGTGGTGGGTTCACCCCACCAGCTCCCAAAGCGGTGGTGGTAATATCCGGCAGACCTTCCTCGCGGCAGATTGGCTAGTCATCAAGCGCTAAGCACACTGCCACAGACTATCCCTTGCTATGGTGGCGAGTAGTCCACGTAATCGGGCCTGTGGTCCTCGCCCCAGATGAGGGATCCACATGCCTCATGCATATCTCAGAAACCTGCTCTCTAAACGTATCGCTTATGTCATCAAAATCACCTTCGTCAGCCATGGAGGAGCGTAAGGGCGGCCCTTTCGCACTGTGGCCACACAAAAACGTGCCTCTCGCTACCGGTCTCCTGCTCTACTGGGTCCCTCAGCCAGCTCTTATCCTGCCGATGCTCTCCATCGCAATGCAGTTTCCGGGCTCGCCCATCATTTATATTAACTCCACCTTTCATACCGCTGGTGCCAAATCCGCATATGCACAAAGCAACAACAATGATCAGATTGTCTATATTATCAGCGCCATATGAACCGGGATATATCGTGCTAAACATAAATCAAAACATGGAATACACAATATACCTCGATATTCTATCACTCTCCTCGTGAGGTAATACCATGTCCGGTCCTCCTCCGAAGTCCACTCCAAAGCATAAGGAAACTGGCGCATGACTTATGCATCTTCCCATATTCAGGTCGCCAGTAAAGTAGTAAATGTCCGCTACCACCGCGGTGAATCCAAAATCATGGACTACCATTCCCAAACGCGGCTTCAAATTCGGTGCTCTCTAGTAGCACCTCGCGCAACATCGCACCTTCCAAGAAATAGGCTACCGATGGAGCCAAACGAACTCTTGTGAACTTGTCGCATCGGCATCGGCCCGCTTTGCGCCGACATAATCCACGCGATGTGGTTTGACTTCGTGCTAACCGCTCACGGCCCGCCACCACCTTCTCCATCAAGAACAACTCACCACCGCTGATCCAGTGGGTCGCGCGACCGTGACATCAATAATCATCGCTGCTATGAACGATGCAGCAGGCATCTTATCCTGACCGATACCACCGCCCCGCATGTACGCCACATGAGAAATATCGCCGGACAAGCATACGATGAGTGTCCATCGACAACATCGTGCTCTCGCTTTTAAGAACGGTGAAATTCAAGGGGAGCCACCGTGCGTATATATCCTCCACCTAAAGGCGGGGATCTTCTCCTCGCGACGAAGCACGCCGACCGGGTCTACATCCGTAGCAGAAATCTCTGAGTAATATTCTTGCGCCCGTGATTAACGGCACTTCAAAGAACTTAGCAACCTTATTGCTGCTAAAGCCGCCGAATCGCAGCGCATTGGCTATAACATCTCGTAACCGCGGACCAGCCTCTCTTCACCACCGCGACATCCTTCACATCACCGCCACACCGCACACAAACTAAAAGTCCTATATTAGCTCCCCGTGAACCATCCAAGACATCAAAAATGATAATTTTCACCTCAAACCTTTGCCTCAAAAGAAATGAATAATACTGTATACAAGACACATACACCTCGTTTCACTATACAAAGGGAAGTTTGTATGCGATGTTTTCCCACAGCGCCAGCTTTCTTGATCATGATACCATTAATACAGCATGCGCTTAGGGCGCTACCACTACACCCACAGCGCTTATAGTGTGCCTCGTTCATCATTGTAAGCACTCCATGCGCCACTGTTTATAAAGGCCAGCCCCTAAGGCGCTACTTGAAATTTCTTTTCTCCGCGTATGAATGCGCTGTATTGCAGCGCCAAGACACTTATGCGCGTCTTCCACTGAATCACCCGAGCATGTGGGCCCACATTCTACCAAAAAAACCCTTTAAACCCTTTGAAATGACGCCTGCATCTACCCTCGCCTAAAAATTAGAAATCCTTATTTCTATGCGTGATGATTAGACCTCACTAACTCCGAACTTCAGACACCGTCATCGGGTACTCCTATGCTCCCGAATCACTCAATCTCCTCTCGATATGCTCTGGAACTCACTGTAGCAAATAGGTACAAATGAGGCATGTGGCCCTACAAGTATATATATAGGCCTTTTTTTCCAAACTTCCACTCACTCATTCCTGAGCTCCACGCGCCCATTTTTTCGAATCCGCCTTCAGCCACGGGATTAGCGCCCCGCCGCCTACATCATGGTTGCCCCTGGGCCACTTTTCATCTTGATCCCCCGCGGTTCCCTTTTTCATATCAATCGTGCACGATGCACATTGTCAGCACTTTATCTAATACATGTTCATATTTAGCATATTCCTCGATATTGTTCACTTTGGGTATTTGGTTGTTCCGTGTGCAGGTACTTGATCATCATCTCCCAACCTCATTCCTTCGTGGTATACTGCACTGGCATGTAGTCTATCCCCCTATATTGCATTTACATTTCCAACCATACCTCTGATAATGGCCTTTAGGATACCCATTTCCAGCTCTACAATACTCACACCTTTTGCATCTACAAGATCAGTAACCCGGTAGAACTCTCCCACACATGAGTTGTCTCATTCATAGCACCTCTTTGCACTTTTGACACTCATGCTGCTCTTCATTACCCTTTAGGGATGGGAGTCCCATAGTCTTACATCATGTTGCGATAACTAATGTCCTTCTTTCCCTTACTTTGATAGCTTCCCATATGGATTCCCAAATCATCGCTTCATGGCTATGTTCTTTTTACCCCACCTCCACAGATCATGAACCCAACTATCATCCACCAATGCTTGCCCAGACCAAGGAACATATTCATTTCACTCTACCGCATACGTAAACTCACCAATGGGCTCCCCCACCTTCATCGCCTAAGAAATTTCTCCCTCGGGCACTCATTTCACCCTGGGGCACTCGTTTTTGTGTTTGTACATTTCTCCCCAAACTATTCGCTATTTATTGTACAAACGCCTTTTTCAGTCGTTACATTACCCTTTTTTTTTGTTGTCGCCTTTGGCGACCTTCCTTTTCTAGAAAATAAACCTATGTCACCCTTGGTTGGAGACATTTTCATTTACCTCACGCAAGATCGCTCTATATATTCAGAGTACTACCAAGATCACTTACCTATACCCTCCGAATTTGTCCACCTTGTCCCACCCCTGGCACAACTCATCCCCTGTCTTGTCGTCCCCCCTAACACTCAACCTCATTAAACGGTTGCATCCATCGCTAGTTCTATATATTCTTCTAGCCAAGGGCGCCTTGAGTCTTCCCACTCTGACTTCATCCATGTACCGCCACTCTCACCACAGATATTCCGTGGAAGCCCTTTGCTTCGAGTCACCTCCTTTGTCGCATTATCGCGACAATTTTCCGTATAATGCATGCGATCTTGATTCTGGCCTTCCATTCACGAGATCTCTACGCCATTGTGGGGAAACACCATTGCTCCTCGATGTCACACTTCATAACATTCGGACGCTAACACTTTCATGTTGCGTGGGCTTTCCTACTTTATACTATTGCAGTTTTTTATTATCGCCGTCAAGACCTCTCGAACTTCAGAGGGCCACCAATGCCCACATCACCGCCGGGCCATGCATTTCCGCTTTAACATTACCTATGGTTCGTGAGTAATGCCTTTGTAGAATTGTCGCCTTTATCATTCACCGAGCGCCGCAGCTTTGTCTACACCAACATTTCCGCCATCTTTTTTTCGTGAAAGCCATATCGCGCCGAAGAGCATGTGGCATGCCCGCCTCGCTTGTACATAGTTGTATATTGTTACTCACCTTGTGAAAGGTCAGGACCTACAGGTTCCTTTCTTCTCCAACGGTTTCTACATGGAACCAATTTGCTCTCCTTACACCACCATTCTCAAGAATATTGATGGATTTCGGCTATACATTTTTTTCTCCTAACCTCATCCATCGTGGGGCATCTGTTATCACTCAAATTTCGCCCGCGACATGGCGACAAGAACTCCACATCACAAAACAAGATCGGAGTCATTCATGGTAATGTGATTAATTCCACAAAGATTGCAAAGGGTCAAAACTATACAAAATGACCAAAATTGGAGGCACGCTTTACAACTCCGGGTTCACGTATGAGGGCTGGGTATCAACAACGATAATGCACGATCAACAAGACGACGCATGAACATCGCTATGAAACCTCACCAAGTAAACGACGTGCGATGGTATTGAAATTGGTCGCCTCTCCCAACCACTAATGGATCGGCTCCTCTAAGCTTCCATTTTGACACCAAATCCGAGATCAATCCTCATGGTGGGCTGGTCACATCTAATTGAGCCCTAAAGAGCCCTCTTTCACATTCCAAAAGGGGTCACATAATAACCCAATGCTAGGCTATAAAAAGCCATGAATAACCACCATTTTCTCAAGGAATTCTATTCATTGTTATGTTGCCAAGATTGTTAAGGACTCATCTTTGACAAGAACACATAGGCATCATTTCACAAAGAGCTATCCACCCCTCCTCTTGAGTGGATAAGCTTGAGTTCTTTCACCCACATTTTCATCTTTTCATTGTAAAGGAGAGCAAGTATGAGGGCCTCAAGAGCCTCCATTGGAGAAAGAAGGACCCAAGTCCCCTTTCTTCATTGTGCCTTTGGATTTCATCAATAGATCGTGATTATACATTGGTGATGTTGGTCCATTTGTACTTATTTTTCATTTGTTTTATATGCTCATAGTTTTAATTAGTTTTATTTTAATTCTTTTGTCTATTGTTTTGTTTTGTTTTCTATAACCCTTTCCTTTCACAAACAAGCCATGCCCAGCAGAGCCCAACCGGGCATGTAAGCACTCTTTAATTTCTCACCTAGTGATCTAATTGGGTGCAAACAACGGTTCACCTGGTGGGCTACGGCCCACTGTGAGAAATTCCCGTGTCCTTTCTTTATTATCCAACAAAATGAAGGATACAACCTACAAAACTCCATTGTAACTTCTTCTTTCCTCATAGTCTCCTCTCTCAAAAAACAATACTCACAACCTACATAACCGCAATACATTTCTCATAAAAGAGGGTTGCCTCTAGGAAAAACCCTAACATAATTCCTATCATTAGATCTCACACTTATAATGAATGGTCCAGGATTACAATGAAATTACAATATACTTTTATAAGGCATGCTGGGGCTTCTTCAACTCGCTGGGGTCCATGGTTCTAGACATTCTAGTCAGATAGCCCTCAGACTCCCATGAACAATATACTTTTACAAGGCAATTTTTTCTTCGGGGGCTTCGCCCCCGAACCCCTGCTGGGGGTCCGCTTGCCCCTAGACCCCCTAGTCGGGGGGATAGCCCCCCCAGACCCTACAGAGGGGGTAGCCCCCCTCTTCACTCCCCCGTGTGGAAGAGTGTACATACTTCTGGGGTGTAAATACTTCATGGGGTATAAACACGGCTGAAAGTAAAAGACCTCTATATCAGGAAGATAATCAAGCTCCACAACCAACAATAACTAGGGTTTTCCTTCGTCAGGCATAATGCAATTTTTTAATAAGAGGTCAATTTTGAAGAACATTGTGTTGGGTGATTGTGGGTAGTGTGGTCACATGGGCCTTGGCCAAACAGACATACAGGAGCTTACGAAACTTTGTTATGCAACTCAGTTTGGATTTTATGCTCCCAAACCAAATTGCCAACATGTACCTGAATGAATTGAGGAGGAGAGTTGCAACTCGTGATAAAACTCTAACCGAGCCTTGGATGGAAATATTGTTGGTTGCATTGGATTCAAGGCATCAAGTTTCAAATAGTGGGGCTCCTCTGTTGACATTTAGTTGCACGGAAAAGCATTTGTTGGAGGATATCAGGAACTAGTGTTTTGCTTAGTGAGGCACAATACAATTTCTAAAAAAGAAGTCAATTTTGAATAACACAAGTAGACACAACTAACAATTTCAATTCCAATTGGACAATTTTTTCTTCCAATTCTTCCCACAAATGTCTTCCAATAGCACACAATTGTCTACAAATTAAACAACAAGACAAAAATTACAAAAACCATTATGTTCTTGCTATTTTTGTATGTAGAAGTTGGGCTTATTTGATATTTTGAGATATATGAGGTTCAGTGTGCTTGGCACGTATAACTACCCAACAAGAATATGCATGTGTTCTTGCTAGGTAGGGATGAGCACCAAGCACACTCAAATTCACTTATTTCAAGTCACAAGAGTGCATGCAAGATCTTAATGCAACATATATATAATTTATTGTAGACCAAACAACTTTATGAATAAACATGTATAGGATTTTGGAGACAACTAGGACCTAAGGCTTTGATATTTAAAGTGTTTTGAAGAAAATAGAAATGGTTAAAGCGCCAAGATGGAGGTGCAAGGGTTTTGGGGCCTTCAAAAAGTGGTATAGGCATAGTGCACTTAGGGCTCGAGTGTGGAGGGATTTAAGGGTCGAGTATAGGTTATTCCTAGGCTTAGATGGAGCTAGGGGGATCTAGGTCATGGTCTATATCATGGTCATGGTATATGTCTATATCATGGTATAGATCTAGCTCTAGGTATATGTTATGGTCTAGGTCATGTTCATTGTATAGGTCTAGGTATAGGTCATGGTATAGGTCTAGGTCTTTCCATGCCTTTCCATGTCCATGTCTTGTTATGTCTAGTTCTAGGTTCAGGTATTGACATGTCTAGGTCAAGGATATTTCTTGCCTTCTGATGTAAAAAACTTGCTATAGTGTGTAAGATTCTGAGAGGGAGAGAGAGGAATACATAGAGGGGGGGTAGAGAGAGAGAATATGAGAGTGTGAGAGGCAGAGAGAGGAAGACAAAGAGGGGGGTGGAGAGAGAAGAAGATAGAGGATGTGAGAGGGGGAGAGAGGAAGAGAGAGAGAGAGTATGTGAGAGTGAGGGAGAG
>SNQJ01S0222153.1:0-11236 GCA_010110895.2 Picea sitchensis
GTGATCATCATTTAGTGACTCGGCAAAGAGTTTAAAAGAAGCATAATTGTTTAAGCACGGTAACAACTGATTCACCCCCCCCCCTCTCAGTTGACTAACATACTTTTCATCAAGATTCTCCTCTCACCACTTATGTTTGGATGATGTTATTTGATTGAGCCTCTTCTAAGGAAGTTGTTGGAGCTGGAGTGGTTTTTGTTTCACCTGCTCGAGAAACCATATATCTGTCCTACAAACTAGAATTTGAAGCTACCAATAATGTGGCAGAGTATGAAGATCTTGTTTTGGGCTTAAGGGCTGCAAAAGACATGGGGATCAAGGAAATATCTATGTTGGGGGATGCATAATTGATTGTTATTTAGATTAAAAATATTTATCAAGCTAAACATCCCAAGCTCAGATCTTACAAAAATGAAGCGTGGGATTTAATTGACAGTTTCTTCTTAGCTTTCAAAATTTCATTCATATTGATAAATGAGAATACAGTGGTTGATTCTTTGTTTGTCTTAGCAAGTAATTTTAGAGTCCCCCTTCCACCCAAGCTCAGGTATGATATAGAAGTAAAATACAGGCCCTCTATACCTAACAATGTCAAGCATTGGAAGGTATTTGAGGATGATCTTGAGATCAAAAGGTTCCTGGAGATTGTTGTGGAATTTTCATCACTTCATATACATCAAGATCCTAACTCTGAAGATGAGCTTCACGCTGATGTATTTTTGAAGAAAATTTATAATCATCATATTGTGCAGTTTCCTAGCAATCACATTCCGAAGGGACTAATCCCTTTGGAAAGGATATTTGACAGTAATGATGTGGACGTAAAAGCTAAGAGGCCAATGGAGGATGTTGAGATATCTGAGTGCAACATTGGTACAGAGGAGAATCCAAAATTTGTTAAGTTTTCAAGCATCTTGTCGAGGGAGAAAAGGTCTGAGTATGTTGAGCTATTAAAGAAATTTGTTGATGTGTTTTCCTGGACTTATGAGGACCTTATAACATATGACATCAACATTATTGAGCACAATATTCCACTGAAGGAATAAGCCAAACCATTTAGGAAGAAGTTAAGACAGATAAATCCTATGTTATTTCCTATCATGGAGAGAGAGGTGAAGAATCTTTTGGACTCTCAGATTATTGTGCCATTGAGATATCCTGAGTGGGTGGAAAATTTGATCCCAGTAAGAAAGAAAATTGGAGAAATCAGACTCTGTGTTGATTTTAGAAACCTGGACAAGAGCTCAAAGAAGGACAACTACCCTTTGCTAAAGATGGAATACATATTACAAAGGGTGGCTGGTGCATCTAGGATGTCCATGATTGATGGTTTTTATGGCTACAGTTAGATCTTTGTCTTTCCTAAAGATAGAGAAAAGACAGCCTTCACCACTCCTTGGGGTACATTCATGTATGACAAGATTCCCTTTAGTTTGATGAATGCAGGGGAAACCTTTCAATGAGCTATGGATATAGCTTTCATCGAAGAAAAAGACAAATTTGTGGTCATCTATCTGGATGATGTCACGGTTTTCTCCAGTTCGGATGTAGAGCATTGTGAGCATTTGAAAAGGGTTTTCTTAAAATGTAGGAAGTTTGGTCTCTCCTTAAACCCCAAGAAATCATTATTTTCCATGAAAGAGGGGAAATTATTGTGGCATATAATATATGTTGAGGGAGTAATAATTGATCCCGACAGGGTGGAAGAGTTCCAAACCTTGTTACTCCCTAGGTCCAGGAAAGAAGTCCAGTCTTTCCTGGGAACGATTAATTTTTTGAGGAGGTTTGTTTCCAATTTTGTTGAATTGGTAAAGATTATAACAACCATGTTGAATAAGGGAAATGAATTTAAGTGGACTACTGAGTCTTCGAATTCTTTTGATCAGATAAAGAAAGCCTTGATTGAAGCACATGTGCTTATCAGTCCTGATTACTCAAAGGATTTCCTCATTTTTTCATTTGCTTCGTTTGATACTGTAGCAGTTGTTTTTTCGCAGAAGAATGTTGAGGGGCCGGAGCATCCTATTTCCTTTTTCAGTCGAGCATTAAGGGGCGTTGAGGTAAAATATGACATCATGGAGAAGCAGGCCTATGCTTTGGTAAAGGCTCTCAAAGTCTTCAGAGTCTATGTGTTGCACTCAAAGGTTATTGCATATGTTCTTTCAGCTTCTATGAACAACATTCTCATTGAGCCTGACATAGATGGAAGGAGGAGCAAGTGGATTTCCTAGCCCCTTGAATTCGATTTGGAAATAAAGCCCAACAAACTAGTTAAAGGATAAGGTTTAGCCAAGTTATTGGTTGAATCTAACTACGAATATTTGGGGGTTAATTTTAGCAGCACCTGCTCAGAAGATTAATAGGATGAGTGTCTCATACAGACCCACAAGTCAGTCCTCCATTGGTAGAGTGCACCTGGTACAAAGACATTATATTTTTTTTGCAGCAGTTGCGACCTCCAGATGGTATGGGAAAAAGCAAGGCAAGATATCTTAAGCTCAAAGCAATTAAATATTGACTTATTAAGAAGGTTTTGTATTGGAAAGACCCTCTCGGAATGATTCTAAGATGTTTAGACCCACTAGAGTCCCAAAATATTATGTTTGATTTTCATGATAGACTATGTGGGGGACATCATTTCTGGAGAACCATGGCCTACAAAATTCTCAGGGATGGGTATTTTTGGCCTACTTTGTTCACTGATGTCTGTGCAAAAATTAAAGCTTGTATTAAATGTCAAAACTTTGTTGGGAAGCAGCAGTTGAAGTCCCTTCCTTTGAAGCATGTGGTTTCTTGAGGGCCCTTCCAACAACAGGCCCTAGACTTCATTGGGGAAATTCATCCCACATCAAGCGGTCGGGACATATGGATCCTGACTGCCACAAATTATTTTATCAAGTGGATAGAATCTATCCCCACAAGGAGTGCTTCTCATAAGGTGATCATTGGTTTTCTGGAGGATATTATAGTAAGGTTTGGTTGTCCAAACAAAATCATCATTGATAATGATGCATCCTTCAAGGCTGAACCACTGACTAAGTTTTGTGAGCAGTTCAAAATTTCATTGATCCACTCTACCCCTTACTATCCACAAGGCAATGGATTAGCAGATTCCTCTAACAAAAGACTAATAAAGATCATCAAAAGATCGTTAGAAGACAACAAGAAAGCATGGGATTCAAAGCTCAAATTTTCTCTGTGGGATGACATGGTGACAACAAAGAGGTCCCTTAGCATCTCCCCTTTCCATCTTGTATATGGAACTGAAGCAGTTTTTCCTTCTCAACTCGCCTTGTCGGTGGAAAAGTTCTTCCAAGACTGCCAGGAAGAGCCTAATGACATGATCAGGAGAATACATCAACTTGTAGAAGTGCAGCAGGCTAGGGAGCATCTTCTGGACAAAGCGCATGAAATTCAATAGAAGATCAAGCAAGCCTTCGATAGAAAGGCGACAAAAGAGGTTTTCTAGCTGGGAGATCTAGTACTCAAATGGGATGCACCAAATTAGGATAAGGGCAAGCACGGTAAACTCTAAGCCCTTTGGGTCGGACCCTTCAATATTATTGAGGAATTTTCAAATAATAATTAGAAGTTGCAGAATCTAGAGGGTGATGAATGTTTTGGTGGCCTAGTAAATGGGCACTTCCTGAAAAAGTGTTTTGTTTAAATCCACAGTCGGTGTCCCACCATTGTAAACACCGTTCAGGTTTTATGTTTATTTTGTTTTGTTTTTAATAGAAGACTCCAAAACCCAACACTAAGGCACTGAAGCCATGGAATGAGTTCTTAGAGCCTCGTAGGGAGGACTCTATCCCCCATGGAGCCTAATGTTATCACATAAACTTGTTAAAACCTTAAGGGTTTGTGGTTTCTACCTAAGTCTGTATTTTTTCCTGTCTCTCCTCCTTTTGCAAACTCGATTGTAGGTTTTTCCTCTCAGCTTGTAATTTTTCTTCTGTCTGCCTTTGTTTGTTTGATTGACCTATTTTCTCTAAGACCGATCACTTATCTCTTGACCTCTATCACTGATCATTTTTTTTCCCGAGCCCTCAGTCATTCGTCCCGATAATTGTTCACAGAAACCACATCCATCAGCACAAGCGAAGCACTTAGAGTGGGCTGGTACGGAATTAAATCAAGCGAGCGAGCAAGATCATCTTTCAATGACAGAGATCCATCAGGAAGATCAGATCGACATCCATCAGGCGATAAGGATCATAGAGTTGCACGAAGTATAGCGTCAGAGTTTTGAAATTGCGAGGCCAATCCTAGTCGTTGATCCTGGGAAGGACATGTGATGAAATATTATCATTTCAATGACTCACAGAATGGAGCAGTCAAAGGACAGATTCATGAGAATTCACGAAATGCGAAATCGTGAAATAATCTGGGCCGTTCATTTCAAAAGGACACGTGGTGCACGATCAACATAGTCGTGATTTTGTGAGTCAAAAAGGTCAAAGGGAAGAGTCATGAGGACTCACGAAATGAGAAATTGTGAAATGATCTGATCCGTTGATCAAATGAGAGATATGGACCTTCGAAATCCATGTCTAGGCACGCAGGTGAATATTAAATCTGGACCGTTAGATCCGAGCATGTGAAGGGAGATCTGGATCGTTGGGACAAAGGTATATCAGGGTCATCCGATGCAAGGGGACACATGTTGCTCGATCCAAGAAATCACAATTTTGCGACTCGGAGATTTCATCATGGAACACAGTGCAAACTCATGAAATGAAAAGTCGTGAAATGATCTGAGCCATCCAACTAGGGGAGCACGTGACAGTGGATAAGCGAAATTGTGATTTCATGTTTTAGAGGTTTCATCATGGAGCAAGGCAAGAAGCCCCGAGTCTCGAAATGTCGATGTTAATCAGGGTCGTCCGATGCAAAGGGACGTGTGTCATCTGATCTGTTGATCTAAACTGCCAGAGCTAGGCCATTGATTAGGAAGCCTCATCTCAGATCACAAGATCAATGTTCACGCTCTATTGTGAGGTCAAAAGGTGCGCACATTTTAAAATTTCAACCCAAAGTTCCCCTGTAAGCAAATTTCCTACAAAGCCCATATTGATCTGATCTTGGGTCTGATAGAAGAATGCAAGTGCAACTTGACATAAGAAAATGTAGAAGTTAAGCCTTAAATGCAATGACCAGAGCATGCTTCTGGTGGGAGATAGTAGTTCTGAGTATAAATAGTTAGTTTTGATATTTTTTTATGGTCGATGGTTGATCTAGGCTCCCGTATTGTAAAGTTTTAATGAATCTCTGGTTCTTTTGGTTATGTATCTGTATTTGAGACTTCGTATTTAATGTAAGTCAGCTTCTTTTCATATCTCTGTAAATAGTTGTTTTAGAACACTCGGGCATGGAGGATCCATTAGAGGGTAGTTATGTTTTTGTGATGTAGGTTTGATCACAGTGACATCGCGACCAGTTTTAATCATTTTTTGTGTTGTGTTTTCCCTCCAATGTTGAAAGACTCGGGCATGGATGATCTAGTTGGGTTGTTGTTATTGAATTGCGATGTATGTTTGATTTCATTTTAGTGATAATTTCATTCAGTTCCTTAAAACTCTGAACCAAGAGGATCTTGTCTTCTAACTTTTTCCTCTTTAGGCTGCTAGAAGACTTTATGTCCATAGCATACCTCTTCACTCTCCTCAAGTTCTTCCCCCTACTCACCTTTATTACAACTTACTGATTGAAGTTAGATCAAGACCTCATCTGCTTATGCATACCAGCCCAGTTTTCTGAGTTAAAGCGACATAATCCTGAGGCCTCATCCATTAGACCACCCTTAAATTTATTCATTGTGACATATAAATTGACGGGTAATGGGCTTCCCTCTACCACAATCCAGAGGTGACTTCCAGTGCTAACACCTGGACATGTATTTTATATCCTCATGTGTCTTGGGACACATTTCCTTAGTTAATTTGAAATGTCTGGCCAAAGGTGTACTAACTGGTTTTGCATTCTACATTCTAAACCTCTCTAACACCTTCTTTATATACTCACCCTAAGACAATGTAAATTTGTGATTTATCTTGTCTCTTGTTATTCTCATACCAAGTATTTTCTTTGCAGCACCCAAATCCTTCATCGCAAATGAATTAGCTAATTTCTTCTTGAGCACATTTATATCATGCATATTAGACTCTGTATCAAGCATGTCATCTACATACAATAGCAAGGTAATATAGCTTCCATTTTCTAGCCTTTTAAAATAAACACAGTGATCATAATGGCATCTACTATAACATTGTTATCTCATAAACCTTTTGAACTTAAAATTCCACTGCCTTGGAGATTTTTTTAGTCCATACAAGCTCTTATTCAACATACATACCAAATTCTCCTTCCCTTTGACCCCGTACTCCTGTGGTTGTTTCATATAAATCTCTTCCTCCAAATCCCCATGGAGAAAAGTTGTTTTTACATCTAACTATTCAATATGAAAATCTTCTACTACCACAACACTTAAAATAGTCCTAATTGAAGTCATCTTAACAACAAGAGAAAATATTTCATCAAAATCTATACCTTTCTTTGTGCAAACCCCTTTACAACAAGTCTAGCCTTGTACCTCTTTTTTCCTCCATCTTCTTCCTTCAACTTGTAAACCCATTTATTCTACAATGCTCTTTTTCCTGCGGGCACCTAAACCAAATCCCAAGTCCGGTTATTTACCATGGAATCCATTTCCTCTTTCATGCCTTGCTCCCACTTCTTTTTAGTGTCTACCTACATTGCCTCTTCATAATATTTTGGTTCACTAGAATTAGTTAACAATAAATATTAAAATGAAGGAGAGTATCATTCATGGGGTCTACTTAACCTGGTAGATATTCTAACAACATTGCAGGAGTTCGAGGTACTTGTTACTCCTTTTGTTGTACATTTTTATTTTCTGGTACCGTTGGAATTTCTTTTTTAGTGATCTCATCAAGCACTGTGTATTCTGGTTTTACTTTTTCTTGTTTCTTTCCCTACAACTGATCTTTGTACATAACCTTCTCATTGAATATGAAATCTCTACTCCTAATTATTTTGTGATTTTCATAATCCCATAAGCGATAACTAAAATCATTAACATTGTATCCAATAAAGGTACACTTCTTGGATTTTTCTTCAATCTTTTCTCTATTTTCTTTATCAATATGGACAAATGCTTCACAACCAAAAGTCTTCAAAAAATAATAGTTTACCTTTTTATCTGTCCATGCCTCCTCTGGAATTCCACCATCCAAAGAGCTTGAAGGTCCTCTGTTTATTAAGTAAACAAGAGTATCTACAACATCTTCCCATAACTGTAAGGGAAAACTAACATGCAATTTCATAGTCCTTGCATGCTCCATGATTGTCTTGTTCATCCTTTTTGACACACCATTTTCTTGTGGTGTTCCTGGAATTGTCTTCTCTCTATGAATCCCATGGTATGAATAGTAATTATCAAACTCCTTTCTGTAATATTCACCTCCATTGTCTAATCTGAGACACTTCAACCTTTTTCCTATATCATTCTCAACCAGAGATTTCCATTTCTTAAAAGTATCAAAAACATCAATTTTTTGTCGAATGCAATAAACCCAAGTTTTTCTAGTTCCATCATCAATAAAAGTAACATAATAAGGAGAGACGCAAAGAAATTATACCTGAGTTGGTCCCCATACATTTGTATGCACAAGATCTAACCTTTCACTCTTCTTTTCTTTTTTGATTCTGAGAAATCTAACTCTCTTTTGTTTTCCATAAACACAATGCTCATAAAAATCCAAATCAATTTATTTAAGATCTAGCAACAAATTTCTTTAGTGAATTATATGCATCCCCTTCTCACTCATGTGTCCAAGCCTATGATGCCACAGTGTTGTATCCACTCATGTAGAATCTAAATATATAGAAGAATCAATATTACCAGTACATAAATACAATGTACCTACCTTCTCTCCTTTTGCTATCACCAATGATCCTTTGGTGACCTTCCACGCCTTATCTGTAAATATAGATATAAAACTGTTACTTTCCAACTACCCTATTGAAATTAGATTTTTCCTTAGATCTGGTACATGTCTTGCCTCTTTCAATAACCATTGGTTTCCATTCTTTTTCTTTATTTGTACCTTACCCATTCCAACAATTTTGCATGGTGCATCATCACCCAAATGAACCTGTCCAAAATCACCTTAAACATAATCTAGAAAATGTTTCCTATAGGGTGTGGTATGAAATGAGGCCCCTGAATCTACTACCCAAGACTCAGAAATATTATCTATAGAAAGAATCAAATCATCATGTCACACATCACCTGTTAAATTTGCTTCCTTATTTTTCTCATGTTGTCCATCTCTTTGTTTCTTTGGAGCTCTGCATTCTTTCTTCAGATGTCCTTTCTTCCCATAATTCCATCACTCTATCTTTCCCAGTCTAGATTTGGATCTACCCTTTCTAGAATTCCCACGGTTCCTTGATCCCTTTCATCTATCCTTTTGTCTTCCTTTGTTCTCCACAGTCAGCGCATTACATGATGTCTCACCTGTGCTTTTCTTACGCATTTCCTCGCTATGGATAACACCAAAAACATCATCAAATTTTAATGTGTTTGAATGGGAGACAGAGTTACTTACATCCATGACCAAGTCGTTTCAACTTTCTAGCAATGAGCATAAGATTAGAAGAGCCCTAACCTCATCGTCAAAGTCCACATTTACATAACTTAGTTGATTAGTAACCATATTAAATTCATTTGAATGATCTGCAACAAACCCACCTTTTGACATCCTCATATTAAATAATCTGTTCATTAGAAATACCTTATTGGACGTTGAGGTTTTTTCATACATTTTATCCAATGCATCCATTAACTCCTTCGATGTATTTTCTTTCAAAACATTGAAATCCATTGACGTTGTCAGGATTAGACGTATCGTTCCTAGTGCCTTTCTGTCAAGAACCTCTCATTCTTCGTCCTTCATGGTCATCAAATTCTTTGTTATTCCACATAATGTTAGGAAGAGATCCTTCAGATATAAATAATGTTCCATCTGCATCTTCCATAACTCGTAGTTTTGGTCGTTAAATTTATCGACCCTAAACTTTCCATCTTCCTCCATTGCTCCCACTCAAACCAGGAACCCTCTTTTCCTACGAGTTACCTTTCTCTTTGATACCACTTGTTAGAAAAAATGGATTGCAGTGCAATAAAATAAGATAAATGTGGAAATAAAACATAGAAGATACACAATACAATAAAGACACAGATATATGTGGTTCACCCAGTGTGGGCTACATCCACCAGATAAATTGTCAAGTCCTTCCTTTATTATTATCCAACAAATGAAGGGATACAACCTACAACACACCCATTGTAACTTCCTCTTCTTTCTCTCACAGTATCCTCTCTCAAAATACAATATTCGCAATGATACATAACCACAATACAATTCCCTCATAAAAGAGGGTTTCCTTCTAGGAAAAAAAACCCTAACATAAATTCTACCGTCATATCTGCTACCTTATAATGAACGGTCCAGATTTACTGTAAAATTACAATATACATTTACAAGGCAATTTTTCTTTCGGGGGCTTCTCCCCCAAAGCGCTTCTTTCCCTTGAACCCCCCAACAGGGGGGATGAGCCCCCTGGACCCCACAGTGGGGGCAAGCCCCCCCTGCAACTCCCTTGTGTGGAGGGATGTATAGTATTTTGGGGTGTACAGTCTTCATGGGGTATAAAAATGGCTGAAAACAAAGACCTATGAAATAGGAAGATAATGAGGATCCATAAACAACATCAATAAAATGTAGTAGATATCAAGAAGCTTGGTATAAACATATCAGCAAGTAGTTGAAGTTGAAGAAGTTGAAAATGTCAAAAGTCAAATTCAAATAAATCAAGGGTCAAAATTGAAGAGGTCAAAGGTCAAAGTCAGATAAGTAGAAGAAGTGGAAGGTCAAATTTGGATAAGTAGAAGAAGTTGAAATCGAAGAAATTGAAGATAGAAGATGAAGTCGAAGTCGAAACTAAGGCATTTCAGGACGACCAAAGTCAAATTACATAAGTCAGTTTTCTTCTAAGTCGAGTTGGTCCAAGAAAGAAGTAACCTAAAGGACGAAGTCGAAGAAAAATTAAATTGGGAAATACAAGTTGGGTCAAGGATGAAGCAAGTTGGGTGGACCAGAATCAAAATACTCAAGTAAAAAATTCTCCTAGTTGAGTCAACCAAAAATATGTTTGTCAATCGAATGAGAAAGCAAATACGAAAAAGGGTGAAGACCAATTTGAATCTTTAGTGACTAGCAACTGAGAGTGAACTGATTTTAATATCCACCATCAAGTAAAATGTTTACAAGTTGAGTTTAAATAGTCACCAACAAAGGAGATATGTGGAGGTCGATTTAGACATTCATGAAAAGGTAAAATGTATTTAAGTCGACCTGGCATCCGACGATGAAAGGAAAATCTAGGCAAGTTTCTTTCAAAGAACCATCTGTACCAACCACCTCACACATGTTCTGGGGAAAAAATTTGCATGTCGTATAATTGGGCATCCTCTACAGAAAACCCATGTCGTAGAATTGTAAACTTTATTTCTAGCACTCTAGAATCTGCGTACGAAATCAATGTCTAATTTGTTTATGAAAATAAATTAATGAAATCACCATTTGTGTTAATTAAATGAAGGGGTGCAATTTTTCATTACTAAAAGACACAATGGTTCAACCTTACACATTTTGAAAAGTATATAAAAATACAAACAAGGTGAAAGGAAGGTGTCTATGTGGTTTACATCATAAGATTATAAACAAGTACAGAGTTCAAGGAAGAAATTCAAAGGTACTTATGAAGTGAGGATAGAGCAAGGAAGGACTAATGTCCTTTAGTGATTAAGGTTTGAAGACAATAAGTTGATGCTTCCTAGTTTTGGTGCCCTAAACAAGGGAGTTGGTGCTTCCTAGGGTTGGTTCCCTAAAACAACGGAATTGATGCTTCCTAGGGTCGATGCCATAAAATAAGGGATTTGGTGCTTCCTAGGGTTGGTTCCCTAAAACAAGGGAGTTGATGCTTCCTAGGGTTGAATCCCTAAACAAGGAGATTGGTGTCTCCCAGTCATTATTGTAACTTGTATTATTGTATTGATTTTATATTCAAGTTTATTTTTGTTGATCAATTGTTGTTAATAAGTTAAAATTATTAAAAGTTGAAATAATTAACCAATATTGATTCACGC
>SNQJ01S0222154.1:0-14976 GCA_010110895.2 Picea sitchensis
TCTGTTCCTGCTTCCTCCATTTTGTAAGGGTACAAATCTGAGACATTGAATATCGGAGAAATTTCGATCCCATCGGATAATTCAATCTCATAAGCATTTGTCCCAAATTTCTTCAAGACCTTACATGGTCCGATCTTGTTCATATTCAGTTTATTATATGTCCCTTTCGGGAATCTTTCCTTTCTCAGATGTGCCAAAATCAAATCATAAACTTCAAACTGAAGTTGTCTCGTGTGTTGTTCTGCTCTCCACTTATATTCTTGGTTCGAACTCTGCAATCATTCCTTCACCTGGCTATGAAGTTCCTTCATCGCTTCTGCGAAATCCTCTGCACTAGCACTCCTAGTTGCATTCTGTTCTGAATCTCTCACTTCCAAAACTCCTCTTGGCTGCATCCCATAAACAATTTGGAATGGACTTTGCCCTGTGCTTCTGTTTAGTGAGTCGTTATATGAAAATTCTGCCTGTGGTAGAATATTATCCCACTGACTGTGGTGTTCTGTCACCAAGCTCCTCAGCAAGTCTCCCAAACTTATGTTCACAACTTCTGTCTATCCATCCTTCTGAGGATGATAAGTTGAACTGAACGATAAGTTCGTTCCTAGATTTTTCCATAAGGTCCTCCAGAAGTGTCCTACGAACTTGGTGTCTCGATCCGAAACTATTCTCCTTGGTAAGTCGTGAAGTCGAATGACTTCTTTGAAAAATATATTCGCAATGTGAGTTGCGTCACTGGTTTTCTGACACGGTATGAAGTGTGCCATCTTAGAAAATATGTCTACCACTACAAAGATCGAGTCAAACCCTCTTTGTGTTCTTGGTAGCCCTAATATGAAGTCCATGTTGACTACATCCCATGGCCTGTCAGGTATGGGTAACGGTTGATAAAAACCTGCATTATGCCTCTTCCCTTTTGAATGCTGACAAATTCTGCATCTGTCCACGAATCTTTTGACGTCTTCTCTCATTTTTGGCCAAAAATATGACTCATTTAGCTTTGAGAACGTCTTTTCATGACCAAAATTCCTGGCCAATCCTCCACTATGTTTCTCCTTCAACAGATTCTCCCTCATAGAGAATTTTGGAATACAAAGTTGATTACCCTTGAACAGTAATCCTTCCTAGATCATGCATTCTGTCCACTAGCTTTTGTCCCTGAGAATTGGATTCTCAGCTGCTTCATACGCCTTCTTAAAATCTGGATCATCTTTGTACATGTCCCTGAGATCATCAAAACCCATTGTTTTGACTCTGAATTCCTGCAACAACAAACATTTCCTACTCAAAGCATCATCAACTTTGTTAGCAGTTCCAAAAATATGCTTAATTACAAAAGTAAAGTTATGCATGTATTCAACCCATTTTAATTTAAGGCTTTTACCTTGGGTGAGTAAACATTTGTCTTTGTGTGTTCCTCATCTCCCTTTGACCCAACATTGCTTCCTTGCCCATGAGCGTCCATAACCCCTACGATGATGACTTAGTATCATACAAGCATGGCCCTGCTGCCAATGAACATCCATAGTCCCGACAAGTTTACTTGTACTTCCCACACTACTTAGTGCTTTCAACTTCCCTTATCTATTCAATTGCACCCTTAATGATTTAAATATATGTATCGCATAAGAAATTAGGTTCTTAGGGAAGTGGGGTGATACGAGATTTATTTATATTTACTTTCCATTCTACTCACTTGCAAGATTTATCTTAAGGTCTTCTTCCATCAATCAAGTTTACATAAGCTTTTAAGTGTAAAATGGGGAACTCAGAAGACACAATCTATAAGAAACCTGAGATTGAACAGTGATATAGAAATGAAATCTTGGTAACATAGGAGTTCCACCATTAATATAGAAACTTTCTTCCAAGTCATTAAACTTTAAATGGATAATTTAAGTGTGGTGCTTTCAGTTGTAGATAAGCATATAATACAACCCAAAATGTGACAAATATTATTGAGGATAACAAACCATTTTGTTGTTTCAAATGACTGATAAAATCAACATAAACCAACCCTATTTACATAATTTACAATTTGATGAATTTTTCATGAGAAGTATTTTTTGAGAATCTGGTCATTCACATGAAGAATTTCCTTTTCTCCCTCTAATGTTTGAAGAATAAATGTAGAAGGGCCATTTTTTTCAATAATTTCAAATGGACCAAGCTAGACTTTTTGAAATTTTGTATGTTTTCCCTTTTCTTCATGGGATGTATCCCATTTCAGCACTAAATCACCTACTTCAAAGTTTTTATTGTTAACTAAATGTTTATCGAACCATTTCTTTATTATTTTTTGGTGTTCTAAGAAATTTTGTTTGGATTTATCCCTCTCTTCTTCTAATTTTAACAATTCTTCTATGTGTTCTTATATTTTTGGGCATGGATCATCTTTGACATATTGAGTTAAATGAAGGGAAGATAAAGGTACATTAGTTGGTATAATAGCTTCATTTCCATTGAAAAGGAAATAAGGGGAATTGCCTATTGTAGTTTTGGGTGTGACTTTGTCAGCCCATAATACTGATGAGAGGGGTTTGTGCCAATTTCTATAATTTTCATCAATTGTTTTCTTAATGATTCAAAGAAGGTTTTATTGGTAGAATTTTCCAGACCATTACCTTGTGGATATTGGTTAGCAGAATATCAAATTTTTATTCCTTTTTCTAAAGCGAATTCAATTAATTTTATTTAAGAAAAATAAGAAGTGTTATCAAATACCAAAGTTTTAGGAACGCCAAACCTTGTAATTATGAATTGTTCGATAAAATATATCACCTAATTTTGGTTGACAATTTTTAAAGGTATGTCCTTTGTCCACTTAGTGAAATAATCGGTTGTTGTCAAGATATATTTTTTTAATTGTGAAGATTTCATATTTATTTCTCTGATGATGTCCAGTCCCCATTGTTCAAATGGTCCATCAGTTGTCACAGGATGCAATGGGAATGCAAGTTTTTTTTCTCTACAAACAACAATTCAACAAACTTTGCATTTTCAAATGTATGTGTGGGAATATTTGACTAAAGTTGGCCAGTAATATCCCGCTCATAATATTTTATGAGCGGTTGTGTCTCAACTAAAATTTCCACTTGCAGGACCATCATATAAATCAAATAATACTTTGTAAGCATTCGATTTTTCTAAACATCTAAGCAAAACATAATCATATTTTTTCCTAAATAATACTCCATTAATCAACTGATAATTATTAGATTTCAACCATAATGCTCTTTTCTTCTTTGGTTCATAATGGAGAGTAGAAAAACCACGAGTAGGGAAAAATTTGAGATCCTTATACCATGAATAAAAAGAATTAAAAGTAGTATAAATCTCGTTGATTTGTGCGTTTGACTCATTTTCCTTTTTAGTTTTATTTTCAAACTCTAAATCCATTGACCTTGTGGCTAATGTACAAAGGCCTAATCCTCGAATGACTTTGGAAGGTTTAATTTCAAAATCATATTTTTGTAAGGTAGTCATCCAATTTTTCTTTTTGTCTCCAAGGTCTTTCTGGACAAGCAAATTTTGGACTAAAGGAAATGGGACAATCACTTTGGTGTGTGATTTTAAGAGAAAAGGACTAAAGTGTTTGACTGCCTTGAATATTTTGTATGCATGTTTCTCTACTTATAAATAGTTCAGCTACGTGTCATGGAAACCTGTAATCATAAAATAAATAGGTATTTTAGTATCTTGATCATTTTTCTGAGTAAGGACAACAAAACAAGAAAAATCTGAAGAAAAAGTATACTGAGTAAAACCCTTGTTAAAATTAGGAGATGATAAAGTTGGGCATTGAACAAGTGCTTCTTTTATTGCTTTAAATGACTCTCTTTCATTGTTATTCCATTTGAAAACACCATCTTTTTAATCATGTTTTTTAACAATCTTACTATCTCTGCAAAACTTGGGACAAATTGTTTGACGAAATTGATTTTCCCTAAGAAATATTTCATTGTTTTATTATTATGAGGGAAAGGAAATTTTGACATTTCTTTGATTCTTTCGGGTTCAATCAAAATTCCTTATTTGGAAATGATAAATCCTAAAATCTTCTCATTTGTTTGTTGGAATAAAGTTTTCTTTGGATTAAGAGAGATGTATTTTCTACAGTGCTCAAAAAATTGTTTAACATGATGCACACGATTAGATATTTTCTTGGAGAAAATGATGACCTCATCTACTTATATTACCACTGATTTATTTATTAACCCTATGAAGGCAATATCCATGACATGTTGAAATGTGGCACCAACATTTATTAGTCCAAATGGCAATTTCCTATATGCATAGGTGCCCCATTTTGTTCTAAAGGTCATTTTCAATTGATCATTTTTGGAAACTAAGACTTGTTTATAACTTGAGAATCTGTCTAGAAAATATATCATCTCAAATCCTGCCACATATTGAAAAATCTATTCCAATGGGGGTAGAGGAAAATTATCTTTTTCAGGTGCCTTATTTAAATTTATGAAGTCAATACAAATCCTAGGCCATTGCTTTTTCTGATTTTTTGACAAGGTTGTTGCAATGTCGACACTAACATTCTGGTATCCAATTTCTCTCAAATCTAATCTATCTGGAACATATCTAGGAAAGAGGTGAGGATTCCCTTCACAAACATAAATTATAATGTACGAGAATTCCTCATCCACAAACCAATCACCAATATCCCTGATAGTGTTCATGGCTTCCAGGGTGAATTTAGGAGTTGGAGGATTTTTCAAAAGCACATGTAGAGGTCTCATGAAAAAATTAAAGATGTCATAGAAAAAATTCTTGCAGTTAATTGCCCACATTTTAGAGCAATACAAGTGAACTGCTTCTTCAAAGGGATTTCAGTTCCCAGCTAAAAGGGTAAAAGGGGTAACTACACAAACACCATCGATCAAATAACTCGACATGAAAAATCTTGGACAATATCTTGGGGGTGCTTCTTGGGACTTTTGAACTTCTTGTTTGATGTTTGCAGAAAGGATATGTGCCTAGTTGAAAACCTTCCATGTGAGAACTTGATGGATGAGAGGAACCCAACCCAATTTGAATTTAAAAGAATATTTTTCACGATACAAGCAACAGAGCATAATGACAACCAACATGGGGGTTTTATTTAGTCTCAAGACATGGTAAATCTTGTCTCCTATGACTTTGAAGGAATTAGGATCATTCCACCATTCTCTAATTAAATCATCCATATGCAATTCATCATTTTCAACTTCTTTCTGAATAAATTCTTTAATAAAAATATCATCTATCCTGGTTGTGGGTGGACTCAACTTATACATATTGGAAATATCATCAGTTTTGAAAGAACCAACCACCTGACGAGAGGAATTAACAATTGTGCATGTAGAGATATCAATATGAGATATTATCCACTTTACCATGTCATAGTAAGGCATTATGAATGGTCTAGTAGAAATTTTATGAAGGCCTGAACTCTTGATGTCTACTAGGTCATTGTCATTTGACTCATATTCATCTGTGAAATAACCTTCCTCGAGGAATTTGCATAATTATCTCCATTCCATATTGTTTCTTTCGCCTGTCTTGAATGTTGTTTCAGAGAAGAATGCAGATTTGGGGTTTCTTTCAATTTCCTCTTCCTCATCCTTCCACTACTTCACCTTACCTTTTTGTGTCATCCTTTAAAGATAATACTTGTAAACAAACAACAAAATATAATTTTATTTTTCACAAATAATTAATAGCGGTCTATTGAATGGAAAAAGGAAAACCAATACCAACCATGTGAAGAAAACAAGATAAATTTAGTGCAGCTTAAGACTTCTTTACTTATGAGAATGGGGTTTGTTATCATACTGAGGTGTGTTAAACAAGTGCTAAATGAGTTAATGCATGAATTAGGGAGGATTAGTGTATCATATCTCTTAACCCAATGTTTCATTAATGCACTTCATTTAATACTCATAATAGCAGTTCCATAGTCATTAATGAGAGAAAAGACAGTTATGTATGTTTTAATTTTTGAGGTAATGTCTTCTACAAGGCACCGACTCACCGGTATTTTCTTGAGATTAAAACTTTAAAATTCAACAAGTGAAACCCAAGCCGATAGAGTTTTTCTCATGAAAATTGTATATTTTCTTATTATCTTTATTCAATGCTTATTTGTTTAACCATAACACTGGAGATCAAGCGCTTTATTGAATGAAACACATATTCACATAGAAATGTTCTTGATCCGGTATGATTTAAGTGATAATATCACTGGGTTATTGGGAGATCGGAGTACCAACAGTCCATTACTTATTGCAGAAGTGGTATGCTATAAAAATCTTAATCTGATGCCATCAAGACATTGGGAAACAAGGTAGCAATACTAAATGAGAAATTTATACTCGGAGATCAAGATAACGAGAGATCAGGCATTGTGAGAAATTTATTAAAACTTGAAACTGTAATAAATCTTGATCTAGTGTAAATGAAAATCAACCAATTGGGTAAATTAAGTTGTTGGGAGATTAGGGTACCAACCTACCGAGGAATCGGAGCATCGAGGTAGTGGGTTTAATTTATTAGTTACTATATTCTGAAAGATTATGTTGGAAAATTTAAATTATGTAACAAAACTATCAAAGGCTAAAAAATGTAAAATCCAACACACTGAAAATAAGAAAAAATGGACCCATTATTGTTTATATAAAAATAGCAGGGGGTTGTTGAGGCTCAACACTAGGATCACAAAGAAATTTCTTACCTCCATATCAACCACTAAGAAAGTACAAGCGACCTAGATCTTTGGGTGAAAGAACATGACCAAGGTAAGATCCTTAATTCATTTGATGCATATTTGGACCTTCTTATTAAAGGTAAGCATATTCTTAGCTTCACTAGTGCAAGTGAGACCAAGTTGTTTCATGATCTCTTTAGACATTATATTTGGATATGATCGTCCATCAATTAAGAAAGAATGATTGATTTTTTCCATGATTCACATAGACATAAATAAGGGAGGATATTTAGCTTAGAGCATTTCATCATTTACACATTGACCTATTTCTAAAAGTTTTCTTCCAATTTAGTGGCTCTGGCAACAAAAGATGTTGTTGTTCCAAAATTTATAGCTGATAAAACATGGACAACGGGCACTTTATTAAGATTTTGTTGTTGTTTAAGAGCTCAAAGAACATCTAAGAAGATGTTATTTGTTTCAAGTATTGCCAGGTCACTGGATACATTGTAAGGTAAGTAATTATATGGAATAATAATAATATTATGTACCCAAACAACATGATTTTAGTGTTGGATAGTGGGTATGAATTGTTTTCTTGAGGCTGATAATAGTATAGATTTATTATTCTCCTTGTTTTTGTTATTTCCTATAAGTTTTAAACCTGTGAAGTAAAGCAATGCATACAAATTCTTAAGAAAAACATAAATTAATCAATAGATCATACATATAGTACACATAGATTTACGTTGGAAACCCTTAACAGGGGGGAAACCAACCTTCCTTGGTGTCACACCCCTCAACTCTTCATTGTATTAATTTTACCATTCACAATACAATATATAAAATATTTTAGGTATTCCACATCTACCAAAACCCTAATCCCTTAATCCAAGATTAATTTAGAAAACCACTAAAAATAGAGAAACACGCTAAAATAACAAAAAACTCCCCAAAAAGAAATTTTGAGGCGCTTCCCTGAACCTCATCAGCTCCACGCTAGTTCCCGAAGCTGAAGGATTCACATAAGGTCAAGGGGGCCAAGCCTTCCCCCCCTGAGACCCCCCTGAATGATGTAGGTGTACACCGACATGTGATGGGATCGTCACACGTTGTCGTCAAATATGACACACACCCCTACACACATGCAAAGAATATAACACATACCCAACATTTCCAATATTTATAGGGTCATATTTTTGGATATGTTTAGTTATAAGCTAGTTATGGATTGTTTGAATTTGGGTCATGGAAACATACACATCATCATATGATTCTTCTTCAATGAAAACTACCATATGGGCATATTTCGTACCTTTGGTATGCTCTGTGGATACTATAAATTCCTCACATGTGGTTGGGCCATAAGCTTCATCACAAAAGTTGCACCAATGGCTTAGAGAAACCTCTTTAGGAAGAGAGGAACTAGGCCTTGTTAGAAATTGAATGGTAGGATTTGTAGCAAATTTAGGGTTTATAGTCAACCTATCAACAAAATAGATTATTGTGTTGTTCATGTATCACATCATTTACAACATTATAATCATATCATTTAGCAACAACATCATCAAAGGGTAGACCTATCATAAGGTTTTGTTTTTCAAATTCTAAATAGGTTTCTAGGGATAAACCAAGACAATTTATGCCCTTCTCTTCTAATCGACAATGATAAATAGGGGGAATATTGTTATAATAATGAACTAAATATGCTTGTGGAGTAGGTTGTATGACTTCTGAAACCTTATTGAAAAGTTTCATCAAGCTAAGGTTGAAGGCCATGATGGTTTCACCATCTTTGAAAGAAAATCTATTAAAATTCCTCATATGATTAGGAGTTTTTTCCATATTGATAATAGTGGACTTGAATCAATAGATCAACTCAGACCAGATTGAAAATATTTTATTGGGGAGATGAAAGAACACAGTAGTATCCCCACCTTCCAAATAATTTACAAACTATCCCATGCATGTGTCATTTTCATGAGCCGCAATGTTGTCATACACATTGGAAAATGTATCCATATGTTCATTAGTGGAAGTCACCCCATTTCCTAAACATTTGGGTAGATGGTATTTAAACTTTGATAAAGGATTAGTAGTTGGTTCAATGTTCGGAGGAGATGGAATATGTTATGGAGTGGCATATACATCCACCTCATACTAAAATATGCCTATATTTTTTATCACCTGTTGGGGATTAGTTGGAGCATGTACAAGGTTGAATTAGATGAACATACTTCCTACAACAGTAGAACCAAAAGTTGAGGCACTTGACCCATAACTTGAACTACTATGAAAGGTTGAAGAAGTCATATTGACTATGGTAGGGTTAACCTTAGGAATGCATCTTTTCACTTCAAAATTAGTAATGGAATGAGATGCTAGATTCTCAAAATGGTCAAGTAGCCTTCTTCTTGATTTTATTTTATAAAGGGACTTAGACTCAAGAGATTCACCTCAAATTATTTAGTATCTCTATGGAGAGGTTGGTGTAAACCAAAGGATAATCTTTCACAAGGCTAGGAACTTTCATTTCTTAGTATGGTCATGATTTAAGTTTATGCTTAAAATGAACTAGTCAAGCTCAACAATCAAACACCCTTATAGGGATCTAAAGTGGAAAAGAAGTATGGAATCCTAAGGTATGCTTAAATCCCTAAAATAGTCAACTATGAGTTAGACTAATTAGTCAAACTAGTTAGCAAAGTATTTCCCCTTAAGGTCACTAACCCTCCAATTATGTGTATGTAACGTTTTTTTAGGTGTGTCTTATGCTAGTGGTTGTTTCCTTTTAAAAGTTCAATTATAATCCAGGACTAAGTCTAAGAAAATATGTGAATTAGATAAAATGTAGAAACTAACCTAAAAGATGTAATCAAAGTGTTATGTTATTTGTCACTCAATTAAATATAAGTTTCATCATTAAACAATTGAATTAAAACAATGTTGGAATGCTAAAATCAGATTGTGTGTACAAAGACAAAATGAAGAAAAAAAAAATGTTAAACTTTAGAACTACAAATTAATAGCCTGCTATCAGCAGATTATAATCATAAATAGCTACTCATAATTAGTGACAACACTATGCATATACATAGTAATTAATCAATCAAAAGAAGCTAAAGAATAATTGCAACTAAATGAACAAAGTAGAATACATACAGAAAAATAAGCACATGTATGCCCCAAATGATTTATTTATTGATAAAGGTTTTATATATAGCCAACAATAGCCCAAGGAGTTATAATGATCATCATGTTTTCTAGTAAACATGATTTTTACAAGACCATATGCTATTCACACCAACTTAAAGCCAAATGGAATGAAGCCCTAAACAATGTAGAGCTTTAAAACCCCACACTTAGATTGTTTGAAGGGTATTCAGATTCCTGACAATGTTTTTCATATAGACATTTGCAGATAAATATATTCATGAATCAAATAAATAGAATTTACCTCTAGAGGGAAGTAGTTCTACTTTCAACCTATTGATGGACCTTAAATTGTAGTGTGCTTACCATTGTTAGTATTATTAGGCTAATGGTGAGCTCAAAAAATGAATTTAGATGTATATAATAGAAAAACAAAGCTATGTAGTAGTAGAACAAAGCTATACCTACTCTCTCTTTCTCCTCATGATTAAATCCTCCTCCTCATATTTTATAGAAGGTTGAATGGGTAGGTGAAATATCACCTTTGCCCCTTGATTTTCCTTTAGAAATTAATTTGTGGAGTATTTATTTTTATTTTTCCTAAGAAAAAAACCTTTTATATTTCGATGAGAAATATATATGTTCTGTTAGTTATTTTAGAATTGTTCCATCCTGCTCCAGACCCTGATGATAAAGGTCTGGCCACAATTTTTTTTTTTGTCTATCACAACCCTTTTTTATTTACCCAAAAATACATTGTCTTCTCCCTGTACATTAAGATCCACTGGTTGTATGAAACCAGATGTCCATTATTTCCACATCGTCTTCTCCTTGTACATTAAGATCCACTAGTTGTATGAACCTAGGTGCCCAATCTTTCCATATACATCGATTTATCAAAAAAATAAAAAAAAATAAAGTTAAGGAAACTATCAATAGATACAAAACATTTTACAAATGCATTTGATATTCCCCTTTTGTAGAATTTTATAATTGAAACTCCATGGACTCAGTTTCAACTCTGTCGTGGAACTCATAGTAATCAAAAGATTCGGGTTGAAGTTCTAATTCTTCCTTAGATAATTCATCTTCTTCTTTTTTTTCAGTTCACGAAGGATGTGATTGAAAGATAACCAACAGAATGACTGCATAGTATATTTGATATCTGGTATGATGGATGAGACATTGATATTTTGAATTGTTATCGTATTTAGGGCCAGTCTATCACCAATTTGGAATCTCCAAAAAAAATTAGTTTTTGAATGTCATTTTCTTTTGTTGTATTCAAGAGTTTCCAAAGGCCAATGAACTCAATCATGTTGTTGGTACCAGGTTCCATAGCATAATGGATGTGGATATAATGATAGTGGGAGATATGAAAAACTACCCCCACTCCACTCCTCGGTGGGTATCCCTGGCTTGCTCCATCAAAATAACCCCCAAGGTATCTCATAATCAATCACTCGGGGGTTGGGAAACCTGGGATTTTTATTCCTCGGATCCTCTTTGTAGGTGGAAGCCAGTGATAAGTTATGTGCCATTGTGATCTCAGGAGGGATATACTTKTCCTGAAAGATAGCTTGATTCCTTTCCCACCATATGTTAGTGATTAAGAAACTTGGTAACCCTGAATATAGACTAATTGTTCGATCTTGTATCCAAGTCTTGAAGCAGTCTTCCAGTGATAGGCCATTCTAGTCTGAATTTTCCTGGAATTTATCCTTGATCAATGCTTCTACTTGTCCTATATAAGTAGAAGAGGTAAATAAGTGAGAAATTGATTTTGAGCAAGTTTTACAAAGCAAACATCTTCCAAGGCCCGACTATCCCCTCTTCAAAAGGTTGTCCCAAGTCAATAGTTTATTGTTTAGGGAAAGCCACATGGTTATTTTACAATGAATCAATCCTTTTAATTTCCAAAGAGGTTTACACCACCACGAAGATTCACCATCCTAGGTCTGTGATTCTTTCCAGGCTTTATATCCAAGCTTATTGGTGAAGGATCCATCTCTGAGGTTTTTGGTCCAATAAAGGGAGTCCTTGAACTCGTCTAGTATCACATAGTTCTTGCAAAGTAGATCGATGTAGGTTTCCCATTCAAGCTTGTGGTCTAGAGGTAAATCCAAGTTGGTTGCTGATTTCCAACCTAGACACCCTCTCAGTTGAGGGGATACAATACAAGCATCTGATAGGAAGAAAAGGCCACATTCTCTAAGGGCTTGTAGGAATGGAGTATTTAATTTTAAAAAACTAGAAAGAAGGAATTTTGAAGGTTCCTAGGTTTAGGAAACTAGACTCCTAGGCCACTTAAGGGTTCAACTCTACTACTGTGCACTTTTATATGATATATAGTATTTCATTTTCATCATGAATTATTAGCTCATTGTTTTCATTTTGAAATTGTAACCATAGGAAAAATAATAACCATTTGCATCCATGTTCCACACACATTGAGATGTATATATGTATGTATGTATAAGTTCAACTATAAATTGTCATCACATACCCATGACTATTCATATCAACCAAAACTAATAACCACTATTGATCGATACAAATTTTATCAATCGTGCTACATAATTGTTCAAAATATACCTATACTATACTAGTCCATCAACAAACTATATCTCATAATCCAAGCATATCCAAATACATCATAGTCTATCTGATTCAAAATGAAGCATGTTGATTACATTAATTTTTAGGTGACTCGGACACTAGTTCATAGTATCCAAAGTATATGAGGGCATCTATATTTAGAGAGAAGAAGTTTTCAATGTGACATGAAATAATTTGTGCACATTCAAGGACACCATTTTCAAAGAGGGGGAACTATTTTGTAACCTTGCCTACACCTCGGCCATTTATTTTCCTTGTTGGATAGATCGGGGAATCTTTAGTATGACTGGTCATTTCAAGAATTAAATATCAATACAGTCCTTTCCAAACATAGTAGAAACCAATAATCAAATATGCATGCACACAAGAGATTGGATGGAAATGGAATATACATGAGAAGCTAGGATATAAGTGAAATGATGATAAAATAATGACAAGGTATAAGAAGGTGCTCTTGAAATTTGTTTGCAAGAAAGTTTTTCATAAGACTTGTTATTTTCAAGCATTGATAAACAATCCTAGGATCAAACTATAAATATTTTACATCAACATAATTTTCTTTTACTATATCCTTTGGATGCATTTGTCTTTAATAAGTTATCAATATGATTCCTAAGTTCAACATGCAAAATCCTATAATTTTCCAGGCTACAATATAATTTTCCTATAGGAGTTTGAGTTCAAATTCCAAAACTAAATCATATGCAAAGAAAAAAAATCAGATGCTAATTGGCTTACATGTACATGTTGTAAATGGTCATTTATAGTGCATTAAACAACTCAAGTATGGTTGTAATTTCATACTACAAATAGAGTTTCTTTTCTTGTAAAACCTCTAAGCATAGATCACACTAAAAGGGAGATGCAAACAAAATTTCAGATGATTGAACATCGGTTAGCCATACTACATCAACTAATTGTTGAGAAAACACCCATTGACAATGGAAATTTGTCAAGGAAATGCTAGAAATGCTACCAACATCCTAAAATTGAGTTATAAGTCATTTAAACCAAAAGAGTTGGGGAAAGGGGGGGTGAATGAAATGAAAAAGTGGGTTGTTCGTATTTCTTGCAAAAGGTTTACATAAATTGAACACAAATTCATTCCACATAATCCACAATAAGACAAACTATTAATGCTATTTGTGGTCATTCTTGGTCATATATATGTTGGATAAGAGGAAAACCAAAGGCAAATTCCTTGAAAAGGAATTTTGTAATGGTTAATGAAGAATGAATAAATTGGGTAAAGTTGAAATCATGCTCATGAAATCTGAATCCATCCTTTCAAATGCAACATAAACAAAAAATAAAGGCATCATAATGACTTGTTTATTGGGTTGTATTTACCTCATTTTCAACAACATTCAAAATTGATGGTTGAGTGACATCCATGTTTTCCTTCTCTCAAGTCTTTGCCACAAAATTTTCTCCTAATCAAAACTCTTCAAGCCAACAAATACAAGGAATGGAAGGCTCAAGGTAAGTGATTGAACTTGTCTTGCATGAAGCTTTCAAGGCTACGAAACTAAGATGAAGAATGTATCTAGAGTCCTCAATCCACGGACTTTATTAATATGGACTTGAAACTCACAAAAGGGCTCAACTTTAAATAGAGGTAAATCCAATTCAAAATTGATTTTTATTCCTTTCCCACAAATCACCTAGCATGGGAGTGGATTCTAATGTAAATTAAGTCAAGATACAAGGGTTTTTTACCTTCAATATCCACCACTGGATTACAACGATGGCCTTGATTTTATATTGTAAATTATAACCCTAAACCATTACCATTCAAAAATTTCATAAGGTGAATGCTTTCCCATGTATTTCACTTTTACCCTTTAACATTACTCTTTGCCAAACATGACTATAGGTAATGGTTGATATTTCTTTTTTCTGAAGAAAGCTTTATGGAAAACCCACCGAATACTTCCCCATGATCCATTTATGGTAAGTGGGGTAAGTCGTATCCCCAATGACCATGAGATCCAAACATGTGCCTCCTTGACTTCAAGGGAGAGTACATTGTTGGACAACTGAGAGGGGGGGTGAATTAGTTGTTACTGGGCTTAAAAAATTATACTCATTTTAAACTCTTTACACAATATTTAATGACAATCACAATAATGCAGGGAAGTAAGCAATAGAACATTCAACATCAGTCACACATATGAGATACACAGATACATATATTTCCTGAGGAAAACCATACAGGGTAAAAACCTCTTCTTCTTTATATGATAAGTAATCTTTACATTCTTTACATTATCATACATATGAGCACCAACTCATAATGAGGCTACAGCCTCTGTTTTGCAAGATGCTACTTGCTGAGAGCACCAACTCTCTGGATTCTCTAGCACCAACTGGAAGGGAGCACCAACTCCCTGGTTTCTCTAGCACCAACTAGAAGGAAGTACCAAATCCCTAATTGTTTCAGGACCAACTNATTCTTTACATTATCATACATATGAGCACCAACTCATAATGAGGCTACAACCTCT
>SNQJ01S0222155.1:0-15020 GCA_010110895.2 Picea sitchensis
AGACTACCTGCATTTGGTAGAATTCACCTACAATAATGGGTATCATGCATCATTGAAGATGAGCCCATTCGAAGCGCTTTATGGAAGAAAGTGCAACACTCCAGTGAGCTGGGATAATCTAGCTGACAGAGTAGTAGTTGGGCTTGAACTGCTCAAAGAGATGGAAGACCAAATGATAAGAATTAAACATAATCTAAAAGTTGCCCAGGACAGGCAGAAAAGTTACGCTGATAGTAACAGAACCCATAGAGAATTCAAAGTGGGTGACCATGTTTTCTTGAAAGTGAAAACTAAGAGAAGTTCCATGAGGTTGGGAAGTTGCAGCAATTTGGCAACAAGATTTTGTGGGCCATTTGAAATCCTGGAAAGGATTGGGCCAGTTGCATACATGCTTGCACTACCTGCATCTATGACTGTGCATAATGTGTTTCAGGTTTCACTGCTTAAGAAATATGTACCTGATGCTAATCATGTTATCAATTGGAATGTGATTCAGGTGGAACCAGAAGGTGTCCTGCAAGTGCATCCTGTGCGCATATTGGACAGGAAAAGAAAACATCTCCGGAATCGAGCTATAGAGCTTGTAAAGGTCCAGTGGACCTGGTACGGTCCTGAGGACGCGACATGGGAGCATGCAAATGTTATGCAGGCAGAGTACCCGTATCTTTTTGAAAATTTTGAAAGGCTTGCAAAGACAGTGTAAGTTGCACTGAGGACAGTGCAAAAATAAGGGGAGGGGAATTGTAGTGTCCCCAAGGCCGAGCCCCGCTGTAAACCAAGTTTTGAAAGGAATTGTAATCATGTTTTATAAGTTGGTGAGCCAAGTTTTTATAAGCTGGAGGCCTATGTGTTGATAGGCCAGGGAGCCTGAGTATTGAAGGCCAGGAGCCTGCTGTTGTATATGTAATCATGCAGAACACTTAATAAAATATAAACACCACCAGGTGCAGACCGACCACGATGAATGAGTGATGGGGGACTGAGCATCCATAGAGTGGGCAAGGAATTAGGGGCTGGAAGGTGGGAAAGGGGTTAAGTGTTGAGCCTAAGGGCTAAGCCTAGTGGGGGCTTAAGCCTGGGAATAATATTTTAATATTATTCCAAAAGATATGTGCATCATATGTTTTTATCCTAAGTCCTTTTGGAAGGACACGTTAATTCCCAAGTGGTGGGAGGAACGTGTGCTGGTGGAACGCATGCAGTTCCATGGGTGACAAGTGTCAACCCTGGTGCATGCGAATAAAATGGCCAGGGTTAGCTGTGAGAAGGCCCGATTCCCATTCAACCGGATTGTCTGAATGCGTACGGAGCTCTGAGCAGTATGACTAACCCGACTCCTGTAGAGAACCTTGGGGAGACCCTATGACTCAAATGTCTGTGTCTGATTCTGAGAAATCCTGTGCGTGTAACCCCAGCCTACGAGAAGCCTATGTTGAATTCGGGGAAGAGTCTTTGCTTGTTCGGAAAAGCTGAGCAAACCTATGCGAGCATTCCTTGTTCCGAAGCTGTGACTGTGAATCCATCCTGTGATTTCTGAACCAGGTTTTGGAAAGCCTGTGTTTGTTTTCCCGTGGGATTGTTGAGACTACACAGTACTGGACTGCGTGAGGCTTCTTGGCCTGTGAGCGACTCCCTCCAGGTGAGAGAGTGCGCAGGGGAAGGAGAGAACTCCTGGAAGGAACCCTGTAGTTGTCATAGAGCTCGGAGACTTCCGGTCCAGTCTGTTCCTGTAACCCAAGGTAAGGGAGATTGGCAGCCGAAGGACTGTCCAGGTGACAGAGAAGGTACATTCTCCTGGGGTGGAAAAGGCATGTGGGAAATGAGGGTTTGTGGGCAGTGAGAGTGGGAGATTCCTGGGAGAGCATTCCGTCCTTGTGGTTGTGTGTGACTATTTTCCCTGTAACCTCAGCCTGAGACTAGATTCCTTGCCTTGGGGTGGAGCTTAGTCCCAGCTCAGGGGTGACCCACTGCTGAGTTGATGAAGTTTAGAGACTTCAACCTGGGAGATCGTAAAGTTTACAACACACTTGCCTCGTACAAGTACCTAACCAGAGCCAAGGGAAAGAATTCGAACATCGTCCCTCAACAATGGACGATGAACCTCACACAATCTACTCTGCTCAACGTTATGAAGATACCGCACTTCGACAGACACCAGGAGGTCAATGCTTGCGTGAAGTTGTTGCTGGCAAGTTACCATAGAGGATACTTATGGTTGAATCGTCGCATAACAATTGATCCAGCGTTGATCAACCAGATCACCAGGCTTAGCATGCAGGGCCATGATCCCCATGATTACGATCCTGGAAAGACCGTGGATCACACTCTTTCTCAGAAGATCAAAGAATCCTATGACGATGTTGATAAAGGCACGCGAGTCTACAAGGTAGCTTCTTTTGAAAGTGGAGCAGTGCGCCTCGCCTGTCAACTGATTGCAGGGAAGTTGGTACGCAAGAATCAACCCACGCAAGTATCTGGCTTTTTAGTCAACCTCGCAGGAAAGTGCACAGAGGGACTACAGATGAATTGGGCGAAGTACCTGGTGAATCAACTAGAGATTGATTGCAGAGAAGCCCAAGATCAGGGGAATGAATTTCATTTTAGCTTTCTCTTGATACTTATAGCTTTCGTTGCATGGGATCTACCGGAAGGTTCAACCTTCGCCGACATTGACCCCTTTGAACCACTGGCTGTGAAGTTCAGTACCCTGTGGTACTCGAACGACATGAACAAGTAGTGGCAATCCAATGCCGTATTTCATACCTACTACACCCAGTTGAAGCTCGCCATCCAATCCAAGCCTCGCGTGACCCATAATACTTTACATAGGTTTCGACCTTTGATAAAGTTCAGTGCAAACAACCATTTTATATATCTGACAACACACATTGATGAGAACAAGGAACAACTTCAGTCTTATTACAAGCTGATAGAAGAAGACCTGGAGGAAATCACCAAGGAATGGTCGGCGAAACTCCTTATTCCAGCAGACCCCACAGAATTATCCAAAATTAACAGCCCAAAAGCTCCGCAGAATACACCTGGACCCAGTAAGACAAAGAAAACAAAGCAGAAAAAGAAGGATGATGATATCTAGGATGTAGACAATAGATCTATAAGAACCACATCTGTTACACTAGAGCAAGGAGGTAATGGCAAAGACTTAGAGGAAGTCGAACAAAGGCCAGCAGATGAAGCATAAATCATAAAGAAAAGGAAGGGTTTGCCTCTAGAACCTTCCTCCTGAAAAAAATCAAAAGCACCCGTGACTAAGCTGAAGACCATGCTCACTCCAGATGACTTCAGTTTTCTCATTGTAGCTATGAACGAAGCCATAGAAGGGATAACAAAAAAGCAGGAAGCTAAGCAAGAGACAATGTACAACAAAATCGAGATCGAACTCCAAGGAGTACAACAAGCTCTCTAGTCTAGTCGCGCAGTCTCCTCTGCGCCCCTGCCAGAAGGAACAACAAAAGAAGGCAATGAACGAGTTCAACTTCGCCATATTGCTGACACGGTCGAAGTATGCCTTCGAAAGGCACAAGAAGAAACAACGCAGTCCACATAGGCCTTAAAGAAAGCACAAGAGGAAATCATCGAGCAACGCCAAGTTGTGCAACAAGAGAAGGACACTCTCCAAGCGAAGTTTGAAGAAGACAAAGCGAAGATCCAAAAAGAGAAAGAGCAGCTGCTCACGAAGCAGATTGGGATTGAAGAAGAAATCAACAAATCTTTTTGCTCTGTGACTGGCTTAGAACAGAAGGTAGAGGACCCCATCGAACGCCAAGTGATGATGCTTGCTGAAGTTATTCAACAACTTCAATAAAGAGTCCTGGACTTAGAGCTTCAGACAATACCACAGACCCCACAAGAAGTGCGCGACGAGCGAGAAATAACTGCCTGGAGCACCGTAGAAAGGATTAAAGCACTCTCTGAGGAATGCAAACAGTTAAGTAATAGAAGTGCGCATATCTACGAGAACCTAAGCGAGAACCCATAATTGCATCAATTGGAGTCATAGCTCCAAGAGGCAAAGTACGACGCTAAAAAGCTACAGGTGCAGTTGAAGGCCCTGTCACCCGTAGAGAGAATGAAGAGGTTTCTAGAGCAATGTACAACCCAACAACAGATTCACACACTTCAGAGTAAAGTAATGGAAGTCTCTCAACGACTTCAACCAGTGAAAGAAAAGGCATGCCAACTATTCATTGAAGTTGAAAGCCAAGGAGTAGAACTTGAACAGGTTGTGAATACAGCAGAACAACACCTATAAGGGCCGACGAATGAGGCACTCATCCAAGAGTTCACCAAGAAGCAGCTCAAGCCAAGAACGAGGAATTCGAAGTAGAATTGGTCAGACCTGGGTGACTCGAGACGAGTCACAGGTGAGTGTTGGGGGCCTGTTGGCCCTTGACCAATTTTTGAGGAACACTTGGCCATAATTGACTGATTTTGGACTTCGACACCCTGTCAAATATGAAGCGGCAGGTGAAGCAGAGATCATGGGATCTCGGTCCACTTTTGGGCCTCTTTTAGGGTTTTGGGTTAATGTAATGGGAAAGGGATGTCGGCCTGTGGGTTTACCCACGCTTAGGCCCACTTTTGTAATGTATAAATAGATACTTAGGCAATGTAAGAATCTCCGATGGATTACTGCTAGTGGTTAGATCTGTGTGATCAGATGTGGATTGTAAATGATCCGTGCATGATTGTAAGAGGCTTGCATAGCTAAGTATAAGTTGTTGCAAGAGGTTGTAGAAGGATTTGTGCTGAAGTACGAGGAAGAAGAATCTAGCGAGCTACGCATATCTTCTGTCCTATGCGAAGTAAGGGTTTTGAGTGGCTTTGTGCTATAACCGATTGAAGACACTAATAAAGAAGAAGAGTTGGTGGACGTAGGCCCAGGGAGGGGGGTGAACCACGTAAATCTGTGTATTATGCTTTGTGCTTTGACTTGATGTGGTTATCTCTTTCGTTGCTAAGTGCTTTGATATATTTAGATATATCTACTTATGACTCTGTGCTTCTTAGATGTGTATGAATGTTAGATCTGATATATATGAAGATGCTTAGTGCCGATCTACTGGATCTGATCTATTTTACTGTTGCTAAGTGCTGAAATATCTTAAATCTAAGTGAATGCTGCGATGCTTTGTGCTATCTGCGAAGTATAAGAAGGGTTGAATATTGATGTATAATCGATGCTAAGTGCGCTATAAGGATAGAATCACAGATCTGTGTCCCGGCTAAGGTTCCAGACAACCGAGTCTTGCAACCACCCCTGCCTCTACCTCGGGTGAGACTTCATCTGCTTCCCAGGTGTTGCCTAAAGGGCCAGTAGTTAGGGCTTTGTTGGTGCACTCTTAAGCGTTGAACCCTGGGTCTTCCCCTATGCCAACAAATGGTTCCATTGCCGGGACCTGAAACTGTGATTGCTAGTAACTAGAGAAGAATACGCTTTGTGCAAAGAAAGCGCCATGCATAGATCTGTTGCCCTAGTGCGCAATGTTCTACTTGACCTGTGAAGCTTTGTGCCAAGAAAGAAAGGTCAGATCTGAAGAAAAGAGATCAGATCTGCAAGAAAAGAGGTTGATACTGAAGAAAAGAAGCAAGATCTGAACGCTTTGTGCTCTAATAAAGGTAAAAGTGGGATTTTCTGTTTAAAAGAGGTAAGATCTGTAAGCTCTGTGCTATGATAAAGGTAAGAATAGTTAAAAGTTCTAGATCTGAAAGCTTTGTGCTCTGTAGAAGTAAGATAAGTGGAAATTTTTGTTTCTAAAGCATGAATCTAGGTATCTTTGATATATTCGGTCCTAGCTTAAAACCTAGGTCTTTAATAGAAAAAAAAAGATTGATATGAATAGATCTGATAAGTATAATGCTAGATATGTTATACCTATGCATAGAAAGAATGTTTGGACTAACAAATGGATGCAGGATCCTAGAAAGAATTTTTGGTAGGCTAACTACCATGATCCTGGTGTGCAGTACAAAAAAAGTTGGCAATCATTTAAGAGAAAGAGAGGATTGACCCTATGTTACAGTTGCAGACAACCAGGCCATCTAGCTAAGGAATGCCCTGGTGGAAAACCTAGTTGTCTCTGTTGCAAAGCTTTGGACCATGAAGTATTGGATTGCCCTAGAATGATTGCTAAGCTTGAAAGAATGAATCTACATGAAGAAAACCCTAGGACAACCCCTGAAATAGCAGAAGCTCAGAAAGAATCAGAGAAAGTATTAATTCAGATGAAATAAACCCTGAATGAACATCGACATGTTAGATGATCAAAGATCTTTAAAGAAAAAGAATGCATCGAAGTAAGGATAGGGGACTTCGACATTGATTGTGTTTTAGATGAGGAAACACAGATGAATATCATGACAGAGAGAGCATGGTAAGCTATAGGGAAGCCTTCCATGATCCCTTCACTAGGAGGAATCAGACTCTTCAGAGGAAAATTGGTAAACCTATGTGGAAGGCTCACTAAGATATCTACGAATGCTAATGGAACTTCGACTGAAGAAGAATTCGAGATCATTAAATTTATTTTGGACAACGGTCTGTTTACTATGTTACTTGGAAAAACTTGGATTGACAAAGATCAAGTTAGATGGAAGGAAGAAGAAAAAGTTTTGGAATAAAAGAAACAAGAATTAAAAGATTTTGTGACCAAGAAGATTGCACAGTTGATTGAGGAACAAGAGAATAAATCAAATCTATTTGACACTAGAAGCTCAGATGTAAAACAATTAGGGGACTCACAGAACATTGGAGTATTTGTACCAGATATAGACAAAGTAGTTCTCATGAGTCTTGGGAAAGAACCTCAGCAGCACAAAGTGACTATGCCCAAGGAAAATAAGAACCAGACCGAGAAAAGAACTACTGAGATGAATCTCACAGGGAAGAAGGCTAGAAATATAAGTCAAAAGAGAGCTTAGATCAACAGGCTATAGAGGGTTCCAGAGGGAATCTCTCCGAAAGAAACTTTGCAAAATTCGAGCTTCGTTGGGATAACAGAACAACGACATAGGTCACTTCACCATAGTGAATCAGTATAGCCGTTGAAGGCCGATATATCCATTCGACTGCCACCCCGAACGAATCGAAAAGCATTGATGGTTCATCACCAGATCGTTAGAACACACCATAATGGATAGAACCAGAGTCAAGGAAGCCCCATATCCATTGCAAATGATCAGTTACAAAATTACTTACTTAATCCATCAGGCCATGCACGGAAGACACTTTTGCTAATCGTGAATTTGAGTCCGCAGACTACCTGAATTGTGAACTGTGATTACTCCACCCTTACTTTCTACCTTACTACAATATCTACGTTACTTTAAGAACCTGAGCTATTGATCCTAAGCGTATATGTTCGACGAATTTAGCGCAGCTGAAGAATCTGTACGAGAGGTACTCGCTAGCCTCAGAGTCGAAAGAGTCATGTCATAGAGGGGATTGTCTACAGGTTTATAGCCATCATCGACGAGAGGAGTGCAAGCCTCCCCGTCGACTGCTCGAGTAGGAACATCCCGAGCCGGCGCAGAAAGAAGAACCAATTATAAGGACGATATGGCCAACGCGAAGTTGGTTCCATCCATCCTACCTGCTTACATACCACCTCTGAGTGGTGCGATCAATAGAGATAGTGTGACTAGAGACTTTGAGTACACTCTAATCACAACGTACCTGCTGAAAGGAGTACGCACAGATCACGAGAAGATCGCAGCATTGAATTTTAGTGACTTCAACTCGGGAAATCATAAAGTTTACAACACACTTGCCCCGTATAAGTACCTAACCAGAACCAAGGGAAAGAATTCGAAGATCATCCCTCAGAAATGGACGATGAACCTTGCATAGTCTACTCTGCTCAACGTTATGAAGATACCACAATTCGACAGACACCAGGAGGTCAATGATTGCGTGAAGCTACTGCTGGAAATTTACCATGCAGGATACTTATGGTTGAACCGTCGCATAATAGTTGATCCAATGTTGATCAACCAGATCACTGGGATTAGCATGCAAGGCCCTGATCCCCATGATTACTATCCTGGAAAGACCACGGATCATGCTCTTGCTCAGAAGATCAAAGAATCCTATGGCGATGTTGAGAAAGGCGCATGAGGCTACAAGGTAGCTTCTATTGAAAGTGGCGCAGTGCACCTGACCTGTCAACTGATTGCAGGGATGTTGGTACGCAAGAATCGACCCACGCAAGTATCCTGCTTTATAGTCGACCTCATAGGGAAGTGCGTAGAGGACTACAGATGAACTGGGCGAAGTACCTAGTGAGTCAACTAGAGATTGATTGCAGAGAAGCCCAGGATCAGGGGCGTGAATTTCATTTTAGCTGGCTCTTGATACTTATAGCTTTGATTGCATGGGAGCTACCGAAAGTTTCAACCTTCCCCGACATTGACCCCTTTGAACCATTTGCTGCGAAGTTCAGTACCCTGTGGTACTCGAATGACATGAACAAGCAGTGGCAATCCAATGCCGTATTTCATACCTACTACACCCAGTTGAAGCTCACCATCCAATCCGAGCCTCGCATGACCCCAAAAACTTTACATAGGTTTCGACCTTTGATAAAGTTCAGTGCAGACCGCCATTTTATATATCTGACAGCATGCGCTGATGAGAACAAGGAACAACTTCAGTCTTATTACAAGCTGACATAAGAAGACATGGTGGAAATCACCAAGGAATGCTCGATGAACCTCCTTATTCCAACAGACCCCACAAAATTATTCGACATTGACAGCCCAGAATCTCCGCAGAATACACTTGGACCCAGTAAGACAAAGAAGGATGAGGATATCTAGGATGTAGACAACAGATTTGTAAGAACCACATCCATTACACCAGAGCAAGGAGGTAATGGCAAAGACTTAGAGGAAGTCGAACAAAGGCTAACAGACGAAGCAAAAATCATAAATAAAAGGAAGGGTTTTCCTCCAGAACCTTCTTCCCGAAAGAAATCAAAAGCACCCGTGACTAAGCTGAAGACCACGCTCACTCTAAATGACTTCATTTTTCTCATTTCTACTATGAACAAATCCATAGAAGAGATAATAGAAAAGCAGGAAGCTAAGCAAGAGACAATGTACAACAGAATCGAGATCGAACTCCAAGGAGTACAACAAGCTCTCTAGTCTAGCCACGCAGTCTCCTCTGCGCTCCTGCCAGAAGGAACAACAAAAGGAGGAAATGAACAAGTTCAACTCTGCCATATTACTGACACGGTCAAAGTACACCTTCAGAAGGCACATGACGAAACAACGCAGGCTAGCTAAGCCTTAAAGCAAGCACAGGAGGAAATCATCGAGCAACGTCGAGCTGTGCAACAAGAGAAGGACACTCTCCAAGTGAAGTTTGAAGAAGATAGAGCGAAGATTCAAAAAGAGAAAGAGCAGTTGCTTGTGAAACAAATTGGGATTGAAGAAGCAGTCAACAGAGCTTTTCGCTCTGTGACCAGCTTAGAACAGAAGGTAGAGGACCCCATGGAACGCCAAGTGATGACGCTTGCTGAATTTATTCAACAACTTCAACAAAGATTCGTGGACTTAGAGCTTCAGACAATACCACAGACCCCACAAGAAGTGCACGTCCAGCGAGAAATAACTGCCCGGAGCACCATAGAATGGATTAAAGAACTCTCTGAGGAATGCAAAGAGTTAATTAATAGAAGTGCCCAGATTTACGAGAACCTAAGCGAGAACCCAAAATTGCATAAATTAGAGTCACAACTCCAAGATGCGAAGCATGACGCCGAAAAGATACAGGTGCAGCTGAAGGCCCTGTCACTCATAGAGAGAATGAAGAGGTTTCCAGAGCAACGTACAACCCAACAACAGATTCACACACTTCAGAGTAAAGTAATGGAATTCTCTGAATGACTTCAACCAGTGGAAGAAAAGGCATGCCAACTGTTCACTAAAGTTGAAAGCCAAGGAGTAGAACTTGAACATGTTGTGAATACAACAGAACAACTTCTAGAAGGGCCAATGAACGAGGCAATCATCCAGGAGTTCATCAAGCAAGAGGCAGTAGCAATGCGGCAGGTTGAAGCAGCTTGAGCCAAGGTCAAGGAATTTGAAGCAGAATTGGTCAGACCTGAGTGACTCGGGATGAGTCACATGTGAGTGTTGGGGGCATGTTGGGCCTTGACCAAGTTTTGAGGAACACTTGGCCATAATTGACTGTTTTTGGACTTTGACACCCTGTGAAAGATGGAGCGCCAGGCGAAGCATAGATCACGGGATTTCGGTCCACTTTTGGGCCTCTTTTAGGGTTTTGGGTTAATGTAATGGGATAGGGATGTCAGCCCGTGGGTTTACCCATGCTTAGGCCCACTTTTGTAATGTATAAACATATACTTAGGTAATGTAATAATGGTTAATGGCTTAGTGCTAGTAGTTAGATCTGCCTGATCGGATGTGGATTGTAAATGCTCTGTGCATGATTGTAAGAGGCTTGCAGAGCTAAGTACAAGTTGTTGCAAGAGGTTGTAGAAGGCTTTGTGTTGAAGTACAAGGAAGAAGGATCTAGCGAGCTGCGCAGATCTTCTGTCCTATGCGAAGTAAGGGTTTTGAGTGTCTTTGTGATGTAACCAATTGAAGACACTAATAAAGAAGAAGAGTTGGTGGACGTAGCCCCATGGAGGTGGGTGAACCATGTAAATCTGTGTATTATGCTTTTTGCTTTGACTTGATGTGGTTATCTCTTCCGTTGCTAAGTGCTTTTATATATTTAGATAGATCTACTTATGACTCTGTGCTTCTTAGATGTGTATGAATGTTAGATCCGATATATATGAATATGGTTAGTGCCGATCTACTGGATCTGATCTATTTTACAGTTGCTAAGTGATGAAATATCTTAAATCTAAGTGAATGCTGCGATGCTCTATGATATTTGCAAAGTATAAGAAGGGTTGAATATTGATGTATAATCTATGCTAGGTGTGATATAAGGATAGAATCACAGATCTGTGTCCCAGCTAAGGTTGCAGACACCTGAGTCTTGCAACCACCCCTGCCTCTACCTTGGGTGAGACTTCATCTGCTTTGTAGGTGTTGCTGAAAGGGCCGATAGTTAGGGATTTTTTGGTGTGCTCTTGAGTGTTGAACCCTGGGTTTTCCCCTGTGCCAAGAACACCACATCTCAACAAAAGGTATCCACATGGATCTAACAAAATTACAGGTGATATTAAACTTTCCAACTCCAACTTGGAAAAGCAGGTACAAAGTTTCTTGGGATATGCTGGTTATTACCGTCGATTCATTGAATATTTTTCACAAATTGCTCGTCCATTATTTTCTTTACTTAACAAGGATACTGAAATTTTATGGACAAAGACATGTGAACATGTTCTTGATGAAATGACAATCAAAGTGTTCGAGGCTCTTGTTTTAAGAGGGTTTGATTGGTCCCTCTTGTTTTATATTTCCACAGGTGTATCGATCGTCACCATTGGAGTCATTCTAGGAAAACAAGAAGGAAAGGACTAGTATGCAATTTATTATGTCAACAATAATCTCTCTCCTATATAATTTAACTATACAGTAACTGAAAAAAGGGTTTCTATTTGTTATTCATGCAATAAACAAGTTCATGCACTACATTACATGATATCCGTTAATCTTACATACTAATCATGCTGCTATTAAGTATTTAATGAAAAAACCAATCACTAATGGCAGGGTCACTATATGGTTGCTTTTATTACAATAATTTGATATTACCATCTTAGATAAACCAAGAAAAGTTAATGTAGTTGTTGACTTTCTTTCTAGAATAATATCTAATGAAAATGAACCTCGAGTAGAAGATTGTTTTCTAGATGAACATCTCTCTGCAATATCTACTAACTTGCCATGGTTTGCAGATATTGCTAACTTTTTGGCTGCAAGAAAGCTCCCAGATCATCTGACTCCCAAAGAGTGACAAAATATAGTAAGGAAAAATGAAACAATTTCATGGATCGAAGGCTGCCTCTTCTACATTGGGCTTGATTTGATTATCAAAAAATGTTTACGAGAGGACGAAGTCCATGAGATACTAAAATCCTGTCATGACGGGCCATGTGGGGGGAATGTTATTGATAAAAGGACTAGGAACAAGGCACTCCATTAGGGGTATTATTGGGTCACTATATTTAGAGATGCCAAGGAATATGTGAAGAGGTGTGAAAACTATCAATGCATCTGTAGACCTTAACAAATAGATGAAATGCCTCTAAAACTACAGATGGTGTTAGAAGTTGTAACATACCCAAACTCCAGGCTGGGCCACACTACATCAAAACGCTCACCAAGAGTGCTATGATACCAATCTTGATGTACCCAACCATCCATAGGCTGGGAACGCTACTTCAAAACGCACTTCCAGAACTGATTTCAAATTTTGATAATATTTAATACGAAAATCAAAACATGAAAGAATGCAATAGCCACACATGTAGTAATCAAGATTCGTGCTAAACCATCCAAGAAAGGAACAATGTGCCATGCACATTAATAACCAACAAACATGCACACTGTTGTTCCAGAGTCTATACTTAAGGCTAAAAAGTACAGGGTCTAGGTATCCGAAAGTGAGTAAAAGGATGAAAAGGGGAAAAATCAACATTCGAGAAAAGGGAAGCTAAGGGTGATTTCTAAGTTGTCTCTATCTTGCTTCCAAACGTTCCTGGATGCTTATATCTCGTTCAATTGTGGCCCATGAACGTTCGAGTTCGACCCGGGTGATGGTGGTTTTAAGTATGGTGTCGAATAGGTTCAAAGCAATGCTGGTTTGATCCGATAGGCCGGGTTCGATGTTGGGTTGTCTTGCAAAGGGCACAGTCATGGAGAAACAAAAAATTAAAAGAAAGTTCGAGGTTTAAAATGCCACTTCAACTTTTTCTTTAACCGTATAAAAGAGAACTTTCGAAAAATGATATTAAAATAGAACACAAAACAAAGGCCTTCTCCTGTAACTGAGTTAACTTTTTAAGGAATCATGTATGAAATGTGAGAAAACGTTAAGCAGTCGACAATGCGAGGCTCCTATCGAGGGAGAATCTCACCCTATAAATAGAAGAATAAAAAGGCAAGAAGTAATCTGACGAAGCATAAAATATAGAGATCTAAAAAGTTCACAAGTCTTGTACCTGCTGATAGCCGATACAGAGGAAAAACTGCAAGCGATTAGACGACTAAAAGTTGGTCACCACAGTAGAAGTTGCACTAAATTGTAGCTAAGCATTCATCAGAAATATATATGTGAAATGAAACTTAATATAAGATAACGGAGAAAAAAAAACTCATAACTCAGTCTTCACGGAATCGGGAATCTTTGGATTGCTTTGTATTAATTTTCAAAAGGGAGAAAGTCTCTATTACAATCGACCAAGAAAGGTCCAACCTTTATTCTCCCTTCAAAATGCATATTTATACAAACTCCTAAACGCTCGAATCTCAATCGTTCCAGAAGTTTTCAGTTACAAAATGGGAAATTTATGCATTTCACTTCTTTGTCTTTTTCCTCCTTCCTGCGGGTAGAGCACCTTCCTTACCTTACTCTTCGGGTTCTAAAAATAGAACATGCAGACATCTGTCATTATTTGACACCAGAAGCTTGCCCTTTCGCCTGCTCGGTGCAAGTGATGCACCTCTCCACCAACTGGGCTATCAGCCTGGAAGGCTCTGCTTGGTCGCTCGCTTCAAGAGTATAACAATTCTTCGCCAGCTGTGGTAAACTCTTTCCCACTTGTCGTTCCTTTGCGATGATGGAGCATACTTGTAAATTTGGCTGCACTAGCCATTTATCCATTTGGGTCATATCAACCTGGCTGATCTGGGATATCTCCACTTGCTTCTCCTCCATGCCTTCTTTGATGTCCAACATATGTTTAGCTATATTTATTTTGCCCAATTTCCTAGCACTGCTCTCCTTATCAATATCTAGAAAACCTTTACTTATTAAAGAGAACGTTTCCTGACAAAAATTCTTTACTTCGTTAGCTCTCCCCCTGCTTTCCAATATGTTTTGCTCCCAGACCTTCAGCAGGATATCACCTTTAGTTTGTTCTGCGATGGATAATTTTGAGGTGCTGACCATCTCTAGCTTTGCTGTAGCTATAATAGCGTCCTAGAAGGCGACCCGTGCTGCTCCGACTACTTCGTTAGCTCTCCCCCTGCTTTCCAATATGTTTTGCTCCCAGACCTTCAGCAGGATATCACCTTTAGTTTGTTCTGCGATGGATAATTTTGAGGTGCTGACCATCTCTAGCTTTGCTGTAGCTATAATAGCGTCCTAGAAGGCGACCCGTGCTGCTCCGACTTCTCTTTCTCTCAAAGAAATGTTCTCTAATATCTGCTCTATCATTCAAAAATGGTTTTGAATGGTTCTCACCTTTGCCAGTAAATTTTGTTGAGCTGTAAGTACCTTATGTCGAATTTCGGCGGCCTGCGATCTGAACATTTCTATGTCTACAAACTGCTTCTCGGCCACTCCAATTTTGACTGCAACTCTATAATCTGTTGCCCCTGCTGGATTACCTTTGTTTGGCTAGTTTGTGCCGACTGGTGCACCTGCTCGAGGTTGGACCTGAGCTTCTCGATTTCACGTAGGTCGGCTGTTCGGTCTTCCTCAAGGCTCCTGCTTACCTCGTCCCTGACATTCGCTTTGGCAGTGGCTACCTTAGCTTCCAATTTACTGATCAGGAGGTTCTTTCATTTCAATTGGCCTGTCAAAGTCCCAATCGAATACTGATTGGCTGTAGCATAAGCCCTTAACATCCCGACTATCTCCTCTGCAAATTTTTCCTCTTTCGCGGCCCTCCCATCTGTCATGATTTTAAATTTTTTAGCTACTGCGCTGATCCAGGTGGATATCGGTGGCCACCCACCTTCTCCAACTGGCCCAAAACATGTTTCTGGCAATTTTGGTAATTTACTATTTTTAGCAGTTTTAACTTCCGGGGCCATTTTGAGGCCCTAAACGATGTTTTTTGGGAAAA
>SNQJ01S0222156.1:14986-27712 GCA_010110895.2 Picea sitchensis
CCAATTTCACTTAACACATATATGTTGCTTGAATTTCTCGCAGTTGTAGCAATCAATTTTCCTGAACCTTCTTTTCTTATCTCTCACTTTTGTGAATCGAAAGTAACTTTATTACCTTGGTCACACATTTGACTCACACTTAGAAGATTGTGTTTCATATCTTCTACTAGTACAGCATTTTCTGCCTTTCTATTCTTGTTCGCAATTCTGACTGTGCCTTTTCCAATGATTTTAGCTGAATCATCATTTCTGAAGGAGACTGATCCATCTCTTTCCTTTCTGAATGTAAGAAACTATCTCTATCACATGTCATGTGTTTTGAACAGCCACTGTCAACATACCAACCACGTTTCTTCTGCTTATCTTGTAGAGCGAGTGTGCATTCTTCATTGTTGTATTGATTCTGTTTTCTTATCCATGTCCTTTTCTGAGGTTCCTGTTTGTGATTGTTGTTGTTTTGTTGTGGTTCTCTAGGAGGGATTGTCATTCTGCAATCTTTGTCCATGTGTCCAAAGTTGTTACACTTGTAGCATTTCGCTTCAGTGCTCAAAGATTCAAACCTGTTGTAACTTCTTCTTTGTGTTTCACTAGGCCTTCTTGGATAACCCTTTTGTGTATGACTTTAAAGGTTGTTTATGTTCTTGTTGTTAGCTCTGCAATTCATAGCTTTATGTCCAAAATTATTACATGCATAACATAAACAAAAAAAGATAGTTTGATACCTGAGAGTTGAAGATATTCTGAAAGGAGGTGCTCTTATGAATCCTTCTTCTTCCTTAGGCCTGTCTATTTCTATTGGTCGTTGATTCCGAAATATGAATCTTCTTGGTGGAGGAGTGTCCCTGTAATTTTCTCTGTAGACCTTCCTATCCCCTTTGATTGTTTCTATATAGTTTTTTGGATTTGTTTATTTCTCTATTGTGTTGGAGCTTGATCCCTTTTCTGTCTGATTGTATCCAAGTCTAGACTTGTCATGATTAGGCCTTTGACTATTGATAATGTCATTCAAAACTTTTGAGTTGTTTTGCATATTTTTCTTTTGAATATCCTTTCTTAATGTGACAATTTTTTCTTCCAAATTTTCAATGATCATGTCTCTTCCTTCTAGTTGTTCTTTGAGTGATTCTTCAATTCTCTTATCTTCTTCAATTTGAACCTTCAAATTTGTGATCATTTGTTCTAATTCCTGAGTATCTTCTTTCTTGTCTAGTTCCTCTTGTAGCTTCTTGTTTTTCCTCTTTTCTCTTCTGATAACTTCTATGGCACTCAACAATTCCTCTTGGTAGTCAACTTTTGCCTCTTCAATTTCTTCTTTGGATTCTTCATATTCTACTTCGGAGTCTTCTTTATCAGAGTCTTCTACTGCCATTAATAGAACTCTTTCTATCTCATTGTCACTGACTTCATCTTCATCTGATGATGAGATGTTCGGTGCATAATATTTTCTTGAAAAATTTCTTTATGGTTCGTTTGTCTTTATATGTTTGTTTTCTTTTTGAGTCACCTTCATCATTTCTCTTTTTCTTATGAGGACATTTGTTAGCAAAATGACCAAAACCATCACAATTAAAACAAATTAAAGGAAGATTACCTTTGTACCTACTGTCGGTTCCCTTGTTCAATCTTTTGACAAAGTTGGCCACTTCTTCATCATCTTCTGAGACGTCACTATTGTTGCTATGTTCTTTTTCTTGTTGCTTTCCCTTTTGCTTTGATCTTTTAGATGCTTTGAAGGCTTCTTCTTTTACATATGGATTTTCCTGTTCATTTCTCATTTCATATGCTGTGAAGATTCCATGTAGTTCGTCCATGCTTATTGAGTTTAGATCTACTCTTTCTTCTAGTGTTGATATCTTAGGGTTAAATCTCATAGGAAGATATCTTAGTACCTTTTGAACAATTATTGATTCTTTGATTTCTTCTCCCAATCCCATGATTGTATTTACTATTTCATTGACTCGTAAAAAGTAAGTTGCAATATTCTCATCTTCCTTCATCTTTAGTTGTTCGAACTGACCTCTGTAAGTTTGAAGCTTTGTTGCTTTGACTTTTGAATATCCTTCATAAATATTTAGAAGTTTGTCCCAAATCTCTTTAGAATATTTAAAATGTGAAACTTTGGTGAATATTGTTTCACCAAGACCATTCAGAAGTGCATTTGTGGCTTTGAAATTATTCTAACCGAGTTTCACTTCTTTTTCATTTGTTGGCGGAACTGTTGGTACTGTGTATCCATATACAATTGATTGCCAAATTTCAAATCCATGTGCCTGTATATATATCTTCATCCTTATTCTCCAAAATGCATACTTATGTCCATCAAACTATGGTATTCCATTTTTATACAAGTTGTTGCTCTCCATGATCTACCTTTCAGTGGTTAAACTGATTTCTGAAGGAACCGACTCTGATACCAATTGTTGGATTACTAAGAGGAGGGGTGAATCAGTAATAGATCAATGTAATCCTTTTTAACCATATAATCCAAGTGTTATATCAATGTAGCATTATCATCCAATAACTGTAGATTAAATAATACATGAACAAATGAACAATCATATGCATACATAGTTTCTCAGACGCATGAACAATCATACAATCAAATGCATGAACAAATGAACAATCTTATATGTCTTGAAGAATTACATTCATTGGAAGCACCAACTTTCTTTTTTTTCCAGATGCAACTGGAAGGAGGCTCCAACCCCCTAGTTTCTCAGGCTACAATGAGGGAAGCTCCAACTCCCCAATTCTCTGGCTACAACCAAAAGGAGGCTACAACCCATTAAGTTCTCTAGCTACAACTGAAAGGTGGCTACAACCACCTATCATTGCCCCATCCAAGAGCCTTGATGTAGAAGTAGAAATATGGAACCACTGTCACACTATCACTGTGAGATATACCATTGTACAACTGTATCAATATGTACCACTGAACTACATCCAACCTGTACAACTTCCATTTAATCAATATGTACCTGAACTGAACATGTATAAAAAAAATACAATAGGGACGCAACCTGTAGTGTTGCAACAGGCATATGTGCATGCCCTATCTATTATGTAGCCCGCGTATGTACGCGACCAAGATGTTATGCATCTTGTGTATGCCGTTTGAAAACTAGGGTTTTCTTTCTCTTGAAAAATTATGACCCTCTGTAAGTTTCTCACATAGATATGTAACCTGTCACTGTATCCAAACTGTAACTATACCCCGTACATGCATCCTCATACATAATATTTACCCAAAGCATATATATATATATATATATATTCATGTGCCATATAGGTGTGTGTAATCATGAACAATCATAATAACCCTCACATGATCTAGTCATCAAACCCTTTCTGATATTCAACCTCTCAATACATCAACCACTTCACAATTAAAAGATCTCAACCATGTACCACAAAAACCCTTATCCATATGCCAAGAAATACAATATGTGTCTCAACAAGAAGTATAAATGATAAATATACCAGCACTGTATTTTTGTAGATTTGACTTACGCAGAAGATCACATGCAACCACTAGTCTCTCTATTGAGAATTATCAAATCTCCATAACCATTTCTCATGCATACATCAAAATCCAACTATTCATAGAAATAAAACATACCTTTTGAACCAATGGATAGATATGATGTATCTCAGCACTGTAGACCTTCCTGGGAGCTTGATCTCAGAATCTAGAACCTCTGTATCTTCATCTCTTCAAGTTTCCATGGATTTACCAACATGTAGACACCCTAATACACTTCCAACCCATGTACATACACACCTTAATACACTGCCAACCCATGTACGTATGCACCCTAATACACTGTCAGCCCGTGTATTGTATGCACTCTAATACACTGTCAGCCCGCATACGCCTCAGAAACTAGGGTTTTTTAGTATTCGTTGTAATTCCAAAACTTTCATCGTCAACCCTTCGTACTAACTTAGACTTTCGCAACTTGTTGGCATAGGGGTAGACCCATGGTTCATCTCTAATATCACACCAACAAAACCCTAACTACCAGCCCTTTCGGCAACACCTGCGAAGAAGATGAAGTCTCACTCGAGGTAGAGGTAGGGGTGGTTGCAGGACTCAGATGTCTGCAACCTAGCTGGGACACAGATCTGTGATTACAATACTCTAACAAAGGACTTAGAAGTTATCCTTCATCAGTATTCAATCAGTATTTAATTCGTAGGTAAAACCCTAATTACAGAGCAACGCAGTACTCACTCAGATCTATCACATCTAAGCATGTAGCATAAGGAAACAAATCAGATCTAACATTCATTCACATCACTAAGCACCAAGCCATCGTATCATATCCATCTAAGCATACAGTACTGCACTAAGCATTAATCATATGAACAATAAAACAACCACAATGCACAAAGAAACCATAACACAGAATATACGTGGTTCACCCCTGGCCTCGGGCTACGTCCACCAACTCTTCTTCTCTTTATTATCTTCTGTCAATCATCTATATGCACAGAGCCAAAAGGTCCTACTCTGCATAGGATAGGAGATCTGCGCGTAGTTCGCTAGATCATCCTTCCCCAAGTTAGGTTACAACACCAAGCCTTACACAAGCCTCTTACTTCCTCTTTCACTTGCACGTAGCTCTGCAAGTGTCCCACACATCATGCACAAAGCATTTACAATTATCACTTGCACTTAGCACAACATCACGTAGATGCATACACACACCCCACTTTACATCGCCTAGACATCCATTTATACATTACAAAAAGGGCCTAAACATGGGTAAACCCATGGGCCGACATCCCCATACCTGTTACATAAGCCCAAAACCCAAAAATACCTAAACAAGGGGTCGAGATCCCGCAATCTCTGCTTTGAATTGCGCTCCACCTTCGACAGCCTTTCGAAGTCCCAAAATAGGTCAAACCTGACCAAGGATCTCCAAAACTTGGTAAAGAGCCAATAGGCCCCCAACACTCACCTATGACTCATCCTGAGTCACTCTGCTCTGGTTAATTCTACCTCAAAAGCCTCGATCTTGGCTCGAGTTGCTTTGACCTATTACTGTGCCAAGGCCTCTTGCTCGACAAACTCCTGAAGAACTGCCTCATTCACATGTCCTTCCAAGCGTTGCTCAACTGTAGTGACTACTTGTTATATTTCTTCTCCTTGTCCTTCAATCTCCTCAAATAGTTGGCAAGCTGCATCCTGGACAGGCTGGAGCCTTTGAGTCACTTCCATGACTTTTCTCTGTATGGTGTGGACTTGTTGTTGAACAATGCCTTGTTCATGAGATCTTTTCATTCTCTCAACTGCAGACAAAAGCTTCAACTGTTCCTGTACTATTGTTGCTTGTTGCTTTGCCTCCTAGAGTTTGGACTCCAGTGTCTTTAGTTCAGGATCCTCAGTAATTCATTCATAAGTCTGCGCGTTGCGATCACTGAGTTGTTTACATTCCATGGCGAAGGTATTGATTCTCTCAACTACACTCCAAGTAGTTGCTTCTCTTTGATCCCGCATGTCCTGCAGAGTGTTTGGCACAATCTGTAGCTCTAGATCTATTATTCTCTGTTGAATTTGTTGAATGGCTTCAACCAACTTTGCTACTTGATGCTCCACTGGGTATTCCTCCTTTTTCTCTAAGCCCGTCACAGAGCGAAGTGCTCTGCTGACTACTTCTTTTACTCCAACCTACTCCATGAGTAGTTGTTCTTTCTCTTGTTGGATCTTTGCTTTCTCCTCTTCAATTTTTTTTCGGAGGGCAACCTTCTCTTGTTGTGCAACCCTGTGTTTCTCTATCACCTCCTCTTGTGCTTGCTTCAGGGCCACCGTGGCCTATTCTTTCTCTTCCTGTGGGCAATGAAGGCAAGCTTCGGTCATGTCAACTATTCAATGAAGTTGGGTAGGCTCATCTCCCAACTCTGTTTCATCTGAGGACAAGGGTGCAGTGGACGTTGCATGACTGGATTGAAGGGTGTGTTGAAATCCTCTCAGCTTTGTCTCAATTCTATCATACATAGCCTCTTGTTTTTCTTTTGTTCTCTGCAAAATGTCTTCCGAGGCGTCTGATACAACTACGATAATGAAGTCAAAGTCATCAACCGTGAGCACAGTCTGTAGATTCATCTTACTTTCTTTGGACTTCTTCCACGATGTAGGTTTCATGGGGGAAACCTTTCTTTTCTTCGATGTATCTGCGTCATCAGGGGGATTTTGCAGTGATGTTACTTTTCCTTGCTTCTGCTTATCTTCTTCCCCTTCTTTCTCTTCTTTGTCCATTTCATCACCACCTCCTTCGCTAGGTGAGTCTGAAGTAGTCTCTTCTAAGGTGTTTCTCAGCTGTTGTACATCTTCTTTCTTCTTCCTTCTGCTACTGTTGGGTGTATTATACTCCTTGTGGGTAACCACCGAGCTTCCAATGAGGTTCGAGTCAGACAGTTTTGTCTTGTCGACTGGTATGAGGAACTATGCGGTCCATTACTTAGTGATTTCTTCCAGGTCTTCCTCGGTGATATTATAGTATGATTGAAGCTCTTCTTTATTCTCATCTGCACGCGCGGTGATATATATAAAATGCCTATCTGTGTGAAACTTCATAAGGGGTATGAACCTATCCAGAGTGTTCGGCGTCATACGTGGGAACGAATCCATAGCCCTTTTCATCTCCAGGTAGTAGGTATGAAATACTACATTCAACTGCCACTGTTTTCCCATATTTCTTGAATACCAGAGCGTGTTGAACTTCGCAGCAAGAGGCTCGAATGGCTCAATGTCCGGGAAGGTTGCACCTTCTAGCATCTCCCAAGCTGTAAAAACGATGAGGATTAGGAGCCAGCTAAAGTGGAACTCATAGCCCTGATCTTGAGCTTCATGACAATCCACTTCTAGCTGGTTGACTAAGTACTTTTCCCAATTCATCTATAATCCCTCCATGCACTTTCTTGCGAGGTCAACAACAAACCCTGTGACCTACGTGGGTCTGTTCTTCTGGACTAGCTTACCAAAAATTAACTGGAAAACAAGGTGCGCTGTGCCATTCTGAATGGAGGCTACCTTGTAGCCTCGTGTCCCCTTCTCTACATCACCATAGGTATATTTAATCCTCTGAGCCAGGGCGTGATCTGCAACCTTTCCTAGGTAAAAGTTCTATTTTTCGGGTCCCTGTATGATTAATCTAGTGATCCTATGGATCAACACCGGATCGACAGTGATGTGTCTGTCTAGCCATAAGTAACCGCCGTGGAAGCATGACAGCAGGAGTTTAACACATGCGTTAACCTCCTGGTGTCTTCCAAAATGTGGGATCTTCATGACGTTAAAGATAGTGGACTGCGCGATGTTCATGGTCCATGGTTGGGGAATGATCTTCAATTTCTTTCCCTTCATCTTAGTCAAGTACTTGTGAGGCGTGAGCATGTCATAGGTCTTGCGATCTCTTAGATTATAGTAACTGATATTCAGAGTTGGAATCCTCTCCAACTGCGGTCTGACTGCTTGTATTCCCTTCGGGAGGTACGCAGGGATGAATGTGTAGTCAAAGTCCCTCGGGACACTGTCATGATTCACTGTGCTGGCTAGAGGCAGGATGTAATCGGGCAGAATGAATGGAATTAACTTCACATTTGCTAAGTCATCTCTATGCTTGGTTCTTTTCTCATATGCAACTCGGGATGGTCTAGATCCACGAGCAGTCGATGGGGAGGCTTGCACTCCTCTCGTCGATGAGGCTTGAACTCTTGTGTACATCACTCTCTCTGCCATTAGATCGATTAAAACTTCCTCTACTGAATTTTCCACAGCGCTAAGCTCGTTCGAAATGCATGCTTGAGATCGGATATCTCGGGCTAATAATCAAATACTCACTGCATTAGAATGGATGGAAAGGTCTCAAATGATCACTGCGCAAAATCAACTAGTTCTCTATGGGCTCGGATAATCACAATTGGAAAAAGTGTTATTGGTGCAACAGTCGAGGAATAAGTAGACAACAATGTAACAAATCCCTCCAAAAGACAAGAGGCCTTCATCAATGCAGTTTTGTCTATTATGGCGCGGTCCCAATGGTGCGATGGTGAGATTCAAGGCCATAAATGCTTTCTTATCCATTCAGGAGCATCAGTCTAATGGATATAATGCCTCTAACGATCATATCACTTCACCGTGGTGAAGTTCCTATCTGAGCTGCTCTGATATTCCGGCGAAGTTCAAATTCTGGAGACCTTCCTTCTACGGAGTTTTCTCTGGAACTTCCTGTAATTTCTCCAACTTTTCTTTTTTCTTGTTGAGCTTTCTAGCCTTCTTCCCTGTGACCCGTGTCTTAGTATTCCTTTTTCCATTCTGATTCTTATCTTCTCTTGGAAAAATAACTTTGCATTGTTGATGGTCTTTACTAGGGTTCAAGGGTAATACTTCTTCTCTATCTGGGGTAGGTTCTCTACTCTTTTTCACAGATAGGGGTTCCAAGTCTTCTTGTGTTCTTTCAACTTCAACATCCAAGTTTCTTGTTCTGAATAGCTTCAACCTTTTCTCCTGTTCTTTGATCAAGTGCGCTATACTCCTAGCCATGAAATCTTTTAACTCTCTCATTTTCTGTTCTAGAGATTCCTCTTCTTTTCTTTAGGTCTGATCTTTCTTAATCCATGGATTTCCTAGCAATAAAGAAAATGGGGTGATGTTCTCAATGAATTTAACAACCTCAAATTATTCCTCTGTCGAATTTCCATGAGCACTCATAGAGGTTTGGGTAAGTCTTCCACATAGGGTTATCAGTTTTCCTCTAAAGAATCCTATTCCTCCCAATGAAGGAATCATAACAGGCTTTCCTAAAATTCCCCAGGTTCTTTCGGTCATGATGTTCACCTGTGTTTCCTCATCCAAAACACAGTCTATGTCAAAGTCTCCTATTCTTGTTTCTATAAACTCATTTTCTTTGAATATCTCTGATAAGTTGATATCTTTGTGATTATTCAGGGTTTCTTTCATTCCTAGTAATACAGTCTATGATTCTTTCTGGGGTTTTACCATGGTCTTAGTTTCTTGGCCTTCCTCAAGGTTTTCTTGTCTCATATTCATTCTTTCAACCTTAGCAATCATTTTAGGGAAATCCAAAACTTCATGGTCCATAGCTTTACAACAGAGACAACTAGGTCTTCTATCAGGGAAATCCTTAGCAAGATGGCATGGTCTTCTGCAACTGTAACAAAGAGTTAATCCTCTCTTTCTAGTCTTGGCTAAACTATTGGGGAATCATGGCCATCTTGCTAACCTGCAAAAAGTTCTTCCTAGGATTCTACATCCATTTGTTAGTCCAAACATTCTTTTTATGCATAGGAATAACATATCTTTCATTATTTATATTAGATCTACCTATATCAAACCTTCTTTCATCTAGATGTGCCCTAATTTTCATTCTAGGACAAAACATACCTAGATCCATATTTTTGAAACAAAAATTTCCACTTATCTTACTTTTAACAAAGCACAAAGCTTTCATATCTTACATATTTAAACAAAAAATTTCACTTTACATCTATTAGAGCACAAATCTTTCAGATCCTACCTCTTTTCTTCAGATCTGCCTCTTCTCTTAGTACAGAGCTTCGCAAGCCAAGTACAATATTGCACACTAAAGAAACAGATCTACGCACAGAGCTTTCTTTATTTTCCTCAATTCCCAGCAATCACATTTTCAGGTCCCAGCAACAGAACATTTGTTGGCATAGGGGCAGACCTAGGGTTCTGCTCTAATAGTGCACCAACAAAACCCTAACTACCGGCCCTTTCGGCAAAACCTATGAAGCATATGAAGTCTCACCCGAGATAGAGGCAAGGGTGGTTGCAGGACTCATATGCCTGCAACCTAGTTGGGACACAGATCTGTGATTACAATACTCTAACAAAACGCTTAACATTTATCCTTCATCAATATTCAATCAATATTTACTTCGCAGGTAAAACCCTAATTAAAGAGCAACACAGTACTCACTTGGATCTATCACATCTAAGCACGTATCATAAGAAAACAGATCAGATCTAACATTCATTCACATCACTAAGCACTAAGCTATCATATCATATCCATCTAAGCATACAGTACTGCACTAAGCATTAATCATATGAACAATAAAACAGCCACAATGCACAAAGAAACCCTAACACAGGATATACGTGGTTCACCCCCAGCCTGGGGCTACATCCACCAACTCTTCTCTTTATTATCTTCTATCAATCATCTATATGCATGGATCCAAAAAACATTTACAATTATCACTTGCACTTAGCACAACATCACGCAGATGCATACACACACGCCACTTTACATCGCCTAGACATCTATTTATACATTACAAAAAGGGCCTAAACATGGGTAAACCCATGGGCCAACATCCCCATACCTATTACATAATCCCAAAACCCAAAAATCCCTAAACAAGGGGCCGAATCCCACGATGTTTGCTTCAACTTGCGCTCCTCCTTCGATAGCCTATCGAAGTCCCAAAATAGGTCAAACCTGACCAAGGATCTCCAAAACTTGGTCAAGGGACAACATAACTCCAGATGTATCAATGAGTACTTGCAATAAGCCTTACACAACAAAAGATATTCAATGTGTTCAAGTGTGATTTAATGAGAGAGCCTTGCCTCTTATTTATACTTTCATGTATCATCCCACTTTCCTTATTTTAGGGAGTTCTCCATTAACTTTATTATTTAAATAATTTCTTTTGCAAACACTTTGACTTTTTGGGGCTTCTAGATGACTCATGAGGGTCCTCCAACTTCACATGGCCATAACTCTCTAACCGTGAGGAGTTATGTAACATTCCACATACCACTAGAAATGGCATGACAAGCACTATCCATCTAGGATATTTTCATTGATAAATTCACTAACCTTCTTCTTATTATTCCACAATTAAGCATGGGTTCTCTAACCATACTTATAGGATAACTCAATCCACAAAGCGTCTTCTCTTGAGGGATTTCACCATAAGGGGACCACTTTGGAGTTCATCCATTTTTACTTCTTATCAACCATGGCAAGACAATAATGAGTCATTTTTACATCAAACAAACTTGGGTCCATTACCCAAACTTTTGTTCTGCCAGACTTTCTTCGAGGGTTGACATCAATGACAACCAACCTTAATCAACAAGAAGCTCATCTAAAATATACATAAACAATGCCAATATTCAAACACCAAACCAAATATGTAACATAATATTATCTGCATGTAAATACAAGTAAATAATATTTCACCAAATGCTCATTCACATATTCAAATGACGACTCAGGGTAATGAAATCTAAGATATAAGTAATGCATGTATGCTTCTGAGGTACATAAATATATACTTGGTTCTCTGAATAGGGGTATATTTGATTTACAAAACATATTTTAGGCATCCCATTATACCTCTATAAAAATACACATGCAAGAATAGTTATGTGAATATGGTTTGAGGGTGTTGATGGATGCTTGGAACCCAATAGTTTCCTTAAAATGAGCAGAGATAAACAGGGTTTGAGAGTATTTGAAACAAGGAAAGGAAATATCTATTTCTTTTGTTTGTGCATTAGATGCCTTTGCAACTGCTTGTTCTTCCTCTTTCTTTTGATCTTCCTCGAGGGCTCTTTATTCATCCATGATTCTCCCTAGGTGCTTGCCTTGTCTCTTGGTGATGACCTCATCATATTTCCTGGTACCGCAATGGACCTCATATTCCTCCCATGTTGCTGAAGTGTATTCCCATGGGATGTTATACTTATTACAATGCTCATTGACCACTTTCGTTGGGTCATGCCTTCCAAATCGTTCTTCTCCAAAGTAGTACAATAGTAACATGTCCACTTCATCTTGAGCCTACTTGGTGGTTGCGAATGAGTAGGAGATGATCCATAATGGGATCAAGGGGAAAATAGCTTTCTTCTCTCGGTAGAGAAATGCCCCAACTCTATTGATCACTATTTGGAAGGCCACTTCTTGGAGCACCAATTTGTCTGGGACAAATTTGGGGAGCATATGTGGAGCTTTGGTGGTTCCATATATTCTGATGTATGTTCCCTGCTCCATTAAGTATTGTTCCTCCATCCTTTTGATTAGCACTAATACCTTGTCGGTCATGCATGAGGTTGGCATGCAAACACTGAATTCATATAATGGGGCCAAGAAGTGGTCACATATCCTGTTGGGTCACCAAAATACCACCTTTCTACGCACCTTTCCCTTCACTTTTAACCATATTCCCTTCACTTTTCACCATATTCCGCTTTCCCACAGCCTTACATTAAGACCATTTTCGTGATTGCATATGCGTTTAGACCTATTATTTTCCAAAACATTCATTTTAGTATTTTGAGTGAGTTTATGATTAAATATTGGAAAAATAACATGTTTTCACTTATATATCAAAGTGGGATGAGTTCTATGATGTTTACAATATGTGTATTTGAAGACTCCAACCAAGTCATATTTTACCATCAAGCCTCAAATTCGAATTTCCTCTTCAACCCATTGAAGATTTGATGAAGATTTGGAGATTCACTCAAGTATATTGGATGGAGAACAATCATGGAAGAGAGATTTGTGAGAGGATTTATAGAGATATTACTTGCTAGCTGTTAGCACATGGTTGTAACCACATGAGACAATTGTGGATCTAGGAGAGATTTGTGGATCTGAATTCATTATTCTTATCCAAGAGTCTAAAAGAGTAGTTTATTCTTATCCCAACTCCAAA
>SNQJ01S0222159.1:0-14976 GCA_010110895.2 Picea sitchensis
GATTTGATTTTCTTATCATGATATGTTTGGCTTTACATCCTTGGAGGGTGTATTAATTATCTTTGCAGGACCTTGCTTGGTGGAAAATTTTGGAGGAAAAAGCCTAGCTTGGGCTTCCTTGGGACATGAATCCCATAGGATGGATACCATGAATCACACACCAGATGATGATGACAGCCCTTGGAGCCTTGAGAGATACTTTGGATGACCTCTCCTAGCCCTTACAAGCCCAACGTTTTTCCTTTGGAGGCCAAAACGTCACTTAGAGAGGGCTTGATGTCACCCTACGGCTAGAGTTTTTTGTGGTGGTGTGGTTGACTTGAAACTTGGAACTATTGGATGGAGGGAGACTTTGGATTGATCGAGGAGTCCCTAGCGCTTTAGAGGGAGGCCTTTGGAGGCCAACGTTTCATCTCTAAGCTCAATGATTTGCTAAAAGTGCCAAAATGTTGCCCTAAAGGGGTGACATCATGCTCCTTTTAGGATTTCTTATGTGCAAAATAAACTTTTAAATTTTAAAATGGAAAAGTAAGGGTTTTTGACCCCTTACTTTGTGGTTTACCCTAGTTTTAAGTGGACAAACTCTTCTAGGAGGATTTGTATAAATAAACATCATTTCTATTTCATTATCATCATAGCTCTCCCATTGTGAGAAGACTCCTTGGCTGAAATTTGCGCCCTTTTGAGAAATTTTACTTGTCTCTCTTTAATACTTGCTCTTCTGATGGTTTATCTTGGCTATTGGATGAATAAGTGATGCACTATCTCTTGTGGAGGTTTACTATTTCATTTGTGGTGAAAGTTTCTTGGTTAAGGAGACTTTATCTTGTTAATGCTTGGACTATGTAAGGAATCTTTGCTTTGTTATTGCTTCATTCTCGGTTACAAGGTTAACTTGCTAAGCTCTTGGGGAGTATAAGGGAATACAACCCCACTAAGCCCATCATAATTGTGTTGAATAAATTGTTGTACAAGGGTTACTAGGAGGAGTAAAAGGGTTACATCCTTCTAGTGGTTCCTTGCTAGTCTTGTTTTCCTTAGGGAGTAAAATGGTTTACAACCCTAAGGAAGTGGYGAGGTTAAGTCTTTCAATAMAGGACTCCATAACCCAATAGTTCAAGTCATTGATCTCTTGCATTGGAGAAATAAATCATTGCATTGGTACACGTGAAATAACAAGATATTGAAATTGTTTAAATTGGAATCTCTTCTTGGTGCTTTAGGCTTGCTAYGGCCACCAAGGCATCTTATTTGGATTAGGATTTCTTATTGTTGTCATAAATTAAAAGCTACAACCATTAGCGCTRCAAAAAAACACTTAACAACTTTCAAACTTACTCATTTTCTAACTGTCAAAGTTTGCTAGAAAGCTACCAAATTAATCTACTAGTTGTTGTGCTTCTTTTGGGTGGTTTACTTGCAAGTTTCGGTGGTTGGATTTTTTCTGTTGTAGCACTTGTTTTCTATATCCACAAGGCTGCAATAATATCTCCTCAATAATTGTGTCTAACAACATTTATATGTTGTTAAACTCTTGTGCTATCATACTTGAGAAACACTAGTAATTTCTAGTTAGTTTCTTGCACATTTTCTTGGACTTTTAGTGACTTGTTTAGTAGCTCTTCTTATCATTTCATTGATGATTTGTATCATTATATATTGCTACTAATTAGGGAAAAAATATTCACTTGCTTGTCCATTAGATTATTGGGCTTGTATCTTGTATTTTTTGTGTCTTGGGCGGGTACAACAATCTTCCATAGGTACTCAAGCACTTGGAAACCATTGACCATATCTGAGACTCATTTTCGAGCCATCCTCCACCTAGCAGTTTGAACTATAGGGGATTCACTTCCATAATCTCACTTTCCACTTCATTTCCCCCTAGGGTCACCCGGGATCTCCCCCTTGTGTTGGATTTTCCCTCACTAAAGCCAGGGGAGGGTTTATCTAAGTTGACAGTGGGTAGAATCTCCCACACTTATCGCCATCCCAAGGATGGGTCGGGATTTTACCAACCTTTTGGCGTCGTTGTTGGGGAGAATTTTGAATCCTCTTTCATGCCATAACATTACTTTGGCATGTTTCCATCCCAAATCCTTTACCCTTAGCTTGCCTGATGACTCCACTTGAGGGAAATTTCCCTTCCACCCCCGATGAGATCTTCTTGAAGTTCATCTAGAAACTCCACCATCCCAGAATCCATCTTCCCATAAGACTTTTCCCCCATAAAGTTTCAAGCCTCCTCTCAAACCACACGTTGTCAAAACCCTTTTCCAAGGTACCATTCCCCTTGATCCAATGGATCACCATTGGGAAAAAGTCCTCTACAGACCTTTAAACATGGACATCATTCCCAAATATCCCAATACCATGTCGAAAGAGTATCATAAATGGTTGCCAAAGCTCTCGGGGATTAATGTGATCACGATTGATGATCATCTCTATACCATGGGCCAAGATATGGAAAATGTAGAAGCAGAACATGAAGATGTAGAAATCATATTGCTAGCCTCATCACTCATTGAAGATGCTCAAAGATGGTTCAGGGGCCTTCCTGACAACCACGTAGCATCTTATGAAGATTTYGCTAAGTTGTTCAAGAAYAGATGGACAAMAAAGAAGGATAACATAATGTTTGTAGCTTAGTTCAATCRGATAAAGAAGAAAGASAATGAAGAAAAGAGTGAATTTGACAACAGATTGCACAGCCAAATACCGACAGATTTATGTCCTCGAGATGTAGTTGTTTGTCTCCTTTACATGAATTCTTATGATGGGAAATTTCGTTTCATCTTGAAGGATAAGAAGCCCACSAATTTGGCACAGGCCAAAGAGTATAACACAGAGATTGAAGAGAATTTTCTTGACTCCAAAGTCGATCCTTTTCAGTATCCTTGTGCCAAGACAAAAGCAAAGACTAAAGCTTCCAGTAGTAGTGTGCCAGACCCAATTTCTCTCTGGACTTAGAAGATAGATGAGATGAGTACTCAGTTTGTTCAAGCTCATAATCAGATCATGGGTCAATCAACCTCTGTGGAAACAAATCAATTTGCCTTCAGACCTCAATTTACTAGACAACGGAGGGATGCCACGGGTTGGAAGATGAAGCCTCAACAAGAGGCTAAATCTCATGACACATTGAAACCGGTTTGAATGGTCAACACCAACGAAACAATATGGTGTTCTCCTTGCCAAGAACCTCATCAGGAAGATGAGTTTCCACGATGCGATGAAGACACCTTTGATGGTATAAACTTCATGGACATGATTTGCAACTTTCAAGAAGAAGGCATTACTTAGGAACAGATTGATGAAGTCAGAAAAAGAGGAGCTAGAGAAGGACGACTCAGATTGTTGAATCAGTTAACTGAGGATTAGAGAAAGGAATTGATAAATAACGAAGTTTTGACATATGCAAGAAGAAACAAGGACTTGGTTCCTTTGATACAACCTTCCACTTCACTTCAACCAGAGGTGGAAGCTCCTCTTGCATCTACAGAAAAAAGTGGTCCCACAACCCCCACCTCCAGTCGGTGAATTGCTTCCAAAACCAACTTCGACAAAGGAGGAAATTCAGTTGAATATAGATGCGTCGACTATGTTTGGGAAGTTGAATATGATGGTCCTTGTGAAAGAAATGTGCAAGATTCCATCTATAAGAAGAGAAGTATTGAAGTTATTGAAAGTAACAGTCGAAAAGGAGGACCCTCCAATAATCTTGAATACCATCTATCTTGATCGACAGAAGGATAATAATCCTCCTTTCTATCTCTCTTTGGCGATGAATGGTCTTTGTTTCAAAAATTGTATGCTAGACTCTAGAGCCTCATCCAATGTGATGTCCTTGAAGGTAATGGAACAAATCAGTTTAAAGACAACTTGACCTTATGGAAATGACCGTGGTATTGATTCCAAGAAGTTCAAAGTTTACATCTTTGTGAAGATGTTGAAGTTTACCTGATTGACTTCCCTCATATCAACCTCATTATGAACATAATGGTGATTGATGTTCCATATGCTTGGGGAATGCTTCTATCAAGAAGTTGGTTTGTTGCTCTTAGGGGTTTCCTCAGTATGGATCTCACCCATGCACACATTCCCATGGGGGATGGAACTTTTGAGATTTTATATAGTCAGGAGAGGACTGAGAAGCATGTGATGGATCCCAATGGTCCTGATTACAATAGTGAGTGTGACTCTGACGTACCTCGTCATATTATCGAATATGATCCTTAGGACCTACCTTTTGTGTAGGAAAATTGCATAGACACGCTACTTCCAAGAATGAAGGAGTAGAAGGAGAAGCTCGCAAAGTTCCAAGGGAAAGAACCAAGGCCCATCCAAATATTAAAGAAAGAAGATAAAGAGAACAAAGAATGTTAGAAATCCATTAAGGTTGCAGTCAACACAGAACCTCCTTCATATCCTTACATTGAAGATATACCCTACATCAACTACAACGAAATAAGTCTTTCTTTCATGTGGGACAAGAGGAAGGGCAAGCCTAGTTATGATCACAAGGATAACAACTCTTGGTTTGGCCCTTACATGATCAAGAAGAAGTCTGAGAAAGAGAAGTATTATTCGACAGCCTTGGATGGGAGAAAGATGCAATTACCAGTAGATGGGTCTCTTCTCCGACCCTACATTTAGGTCACTTTACTTCTTCAGGGCACATGCCCCAGGTAAGTAGGTAAGTCATCTTGCTTTCTTGCATTTTCATTTTGATTGCTCAAGGTAGTTTAGATACATTTCATGTATCATTTTTCTCTAGTTGCATATTGTTTTTATCATATTACATGTTTAGTTTAATTTTTTTGAAAGAATGCAAAATTTTATTTTCTAGATTAGTTGTTATTTTTGAGATTTGATTTTGATGTATATGGATGAAGAGTGATAGAACCACCCTTCATTTTACAGTTTTATGTTTCAGTGTAGGCACATGTTAGACCAGGAGATGTTGAGGTTCTCATGCACTCTATGGTGAGTACATGTCCCTGAGTATGAGCTAGATGTTATCCCCATTTCCTAGGGATAACTAAGGAGATGATGTCTCGAGCCCCTCATGTTGCAGACATTGAGTACCAAGAGACCGATGGCTGACAATGTCCACTTGCATAGACATAGGCTTGCCTCACCACCACAGATCTTAGATTCATCGCGATGGTATCCGCCACACCACCTTGCTTCCAAAAGTCATTGGGTCTTTCTCCATGAGGTACAAGCTAGGTATTATGGTGAGTGTCATTTCAATATTTGAGGCATTTAAGTTATATTGCATTTAAAGCTTACTTTTATTATGTAACGTCTACTTGGAAGTTATGCTCTTTTCCCTATTTCAACTTGGTGGTTGACATTGCACCCTGGTAAGTGGTCACCCTTAGGGATAGGTTTGCTACCGGGGGGTCCCTTGACAAGTCATCCTGCCATTCTCGATCATACTTACCACTTTCCACACTTCATCCCCTCCTCTCCTTATCTTTTGGTATTTTCAGGTGTACTGGCCCAAGAAGGGATTGTCCCTCATTTCATGGGAAGAAGGGGTTGAAGGCCCAGAGGGAATGTAGCTGGTAAAAGATAAAATCCAAATCATAACCTTATAGATGCTCTTCCAAAAGAGGTATTGAGAACAATGAAATGTTTATCCTAAAAATCAAAGACCTGCAAAAGCAAACACATAATACAAACGTCCCACTTGTTGAGGGATCTACACAAGTGCATTACAAGCTAGACTTTACCCCCACGACACTCTGTGTACCACTCCTTTCAAGTCACACCGTGGTATTGCCCCCCCAAGCTATATGTTACCCCATAGGGAGTATCGAGTTGTTTCAAACCTTTATTAATTTATTGCCATTAAATGGGCTTGGAAAAATGATGCATTGAAAATGAAGGTGCAACACACCCTCTACAAAGGCACCCATAAATGAGACATTACGATCCCTTGTATGTCATGAACCCCATGACCAAAAGCCTTGCCCCCATCCACCTCATCTTCTACACATGGCTTAGAGGAGGGTCCACTTGGGAAACACTCCTTGACTTAGGGGATCATTCACTCAATAGGTCACTTCGTCAACCCTCCCATACCTAAACTTGGCAAGTTGCATAGGGTCTTTGAGCACTTGTTTAATTTAATGAGGTGGTTTTTGATGCATGTGATTTGATCACTCTTTTATTGATTTGATTTATTTATCATGATATGTTTCATTTGAGATCCTTGGAGGGCGTATTAATAGTCTTTGCAGGACCTTGCTCGATGGACACTTTTGGAGGCACAATCTTAGCTTGGGCTTCTTTAGGGCATAAATCCCATAGGATGGATACCATGACCCACACACTGGACGATGATGACAAACATTGGAGGCTTGAGAGACTCTTTGGATGACCTCACCTAGCCCCTACAAGCCCATTGTTTTGCCTTTGGAGGCCAAAACACCACTTAGAGAGGGATTGATGTCACCCTAGGGTTAGGGTTTGGTGTGGTGGTGTGGTTGACTTGACACTTGTAACTTTTTAGATGGAGGAGGCCCTGGAACAGGAGAGGGAGGCCTTTGGAGGCCCAATGTTTCATCTCCAAGCTCAACTATTTGCTAAAAGTGACAAAACATTGCTCTAAAGGGGTGACATGATGCTTCTTTTAGGGTTTCTTAACTGCAAAATCAAATTGTAAATTGTAAAAGGAAAAAGTAAGGGTTGTTGACACTTTACTTTGTGGTTTACCCTAATTTTAAGTGGACAACCACTTTTAGGAGGATTTGTATAAATAAAGAACATTTCTATTTCATTATCATCATAGCTCTCCAATTGTGAGAAGACTCCTTGGCTGAAATTTGTGCCCTTTTTGGGAAATTTTACTTATATCTCTTTGATACTTGCTCTTTTGATGGTATATCTTGGCTATTGGATGAAGAAGAGATGCACTATCTCTTGTGGAGGCTTATTCTTTCATTTGTGGTGAAATTTTCTTGGTTAAGGAGCGTTTATCTTGTTAATGCTTGGACTAGGTAAGGAATATTGCTTTGTTATTCCTTATTTCTTGGTTGCAAGGTTAATTTGATAATCTCTTGGGGATTATAAGGGCATACAACCCCACTAATCCCATCATAATAGTCGTGAATAAATTGTTGTACATGGGTTACTAGTAGAAGTAAAAGGGCTTACACCCTCCTAGTAGTTCCTTGCTAGTCTTGTTTGCCTTAGGGAGTAGAAGGGTTTACACCCATAAGGAAGTGCAAAGGCTACCTCTTTCATTAAAGGACTCCATAACCCAATATTTCAAGGCAGTAATCTCTTGCATCAGATAAATAAATCATTGCATTGGTACACGTGAAATCACAAGATATTGAAATTATTTAAATTCGAATCTTTTCTTGGTGCTTTAGGATTTCTAAAGCCGCTAAGGCGTCTTCTTTGGCTAAGGATTTCTTATTATTTTCATAACTTAAAATATACAACCATTAGGTCTACAAAAAAACATTTCATAACTTCTAAACTTACTCATTTTCTAACTGTCAAAGTTTGCTAGAAAGCTACCAAATTAATCTACTAGTTGTTGTGCTTCTTTTGGGTGGTTTACTTGCAAGATTCGGTGGTTGGATTTTTTCTGTTGTAGCACTTGTTTGCTACATCCATAAGAATGCAATAATATCTCCTCATTACTTGTGTCTAACAACCTTTAATTGTTGATAAAATTGTGTGCTATCATACTTGAGTTACACTAGTAATTGCTAGTTAGTTTCTTTCACATTTTCTTGGACTTTTAGTGACTTGTTTAGAAGCTCTTATTATCATTTCATTAATGTTTATATCATTATATATCGCTACTAATTAGTACAACAAGATCGATTTTCTTGTCCATTGGATTATTGGGCTTGTATCTTGTATTTTTTGTGTCTTGGGCAGGTACAACAATATTCCACATGTACTCAAGCACTTGGCAACCATCGACCATCTCCAAGACTCATTTCTGAGACATCCTCCACTTAGTAGTTTGACCTATAGGGGCTTCTCTTCCATGATCTCACTTTCCACTTCATTTCCCCCTAGGGTCACCTGAGATTCCCCCTTTGTGTTGGATTTTTCCCTTACTAAAGTGAGGGGAGGGTTTATCTAAGGTGACACTGGGTAGACTCTCCCACCGTTATCACCATCCCTTGGATTGGTTCGGGATTTTCCCAACGTACAGTTTGCGTGATAAGAAGTATTATGCTTATTTTTTGACTCTATAAGTCATTTAGAGATTCTTTTTTGATGTATTTTGGTTTAGATGTGTATTGCACTAAGTTTTATTTTGGTTATATGCATCCTTACTCACTATATACATGATAAAATTTACATATTTGTGTATAATGGTTGGGATTCACGTGGATGAACATGAATATATTTTTTTCTTCAAAATTTGAATATTTTATGTACTTTTTGGTTGACAGGGTTTATCTAAGGTGACAGCGGGTAGACTCTCCCACCGTTATCACCATCCCTTGGATTGGTTCGAGCTTTGCCCAACATACAGTTTGTGTGATAACAAGTATTACGCTTATTTTTTGACTCTATAAGTCATTTAGAGATTCTTTTTTGATGTATTTTGGTTTAGATATGTATTGCACTAAGTGCTATTTTAGTTATATGCATCCTTACTCACTATGTACATGATAAACTTTACATATTTGTGTATAATGGTTGGGATTCACGTGGATGAACATGAATATATATTTTTCTTCAAAATTTGAATATTTTATGTATTTTTTGGTTGACAGGCTTTATGGTCTAGTTTTGTTTTTGGTTTTTGTTCGGTTCTGATTTTTGGCATCGACTGATTCAATGGACAATTTAGTTTTGATAACATTTCATGACATATATTATGCTTTGTATGGTTTTGAAAAGGCTTGTGAGGAATTGTATATGGAGAGTTGTAATTTTCCGGAAAAAAAACTATTTTCAACTTTTATTTGATGACTATGTTTCACCTTATGTGGAGAACATTGTTGCAAGAAGTCAAGAGCTAGTTATGACTCCCAGTTTTCAACTTGCTTATTTTTTTAGTAATAGTTTACCTTCCATATCCACATCCAACCTTTTGCACACATGTGTATAATTATTTGGATATGACTAAATCTATATATTTGGATCCACATGGCCATGTTAGGTGCTTGGAGCACCATTCTTAGCCAAGTATTGACATCAAGTATATTTAGTGGGAACTTAGCATGAGCTCTTGGAAACGAGACCTAGATGTATGGATGAGCTCCTTGGATTAATTTAATATTGTAGTTGATACTTGGACATGGGACAATGGATAGTTCAACATGGTGGTCAATACTTGTACACGGGACCATGGTTCCTTTCCCTACTTCAACGTTGCAGTCAACACTTGTACATGTGACCCTTTTTTATGGTTATACCTCCTAACCAAAAGAACTGAGAGCAATGGTTTTCTAAATTTTGTGTAGTTTATTTTGTTTGGATATTATCTCGTTGAGCGTTTACCCAACCTTAAGAGGCAAGTGAACATAAGTGGATTCCTTCCATAAAACAATCAATTGTAAGGTGTTTCCCTACCTTAAAGGTTTTTTATATCAATGAAGTGTGGAGAATTGTTGATATCATGTTTATGATTCAATTTCTTGGTTTAAGGATCATAACAATGTCTTTGTATTCTACACAAACTCACTCTGTAGGCTAATCTATGAGAGAACAAAGGCCTCAATCACATCAAGGCTTCAAATATATAAGCTATGAGTAAATGATTGTTTGGCTCCCAAGATTCTTTATTCCATTGGGTAGCTCAAATAATTACATAATTTAAATAATACAAGATAATTATTATCTATTTAGCTTATAAGGAACATCATAATTTTAATTTTGACTATTCAAAGCCAAATTTTGAAAATATGCACGCGTGGGAAATTCTAGAGTACTCTTATCTTGCTTTGTGCTTGGCTTGGGTGTGCACCTTAAACTCAATATTTTTTAATGAAAAGTGGAAGGCAGGTAGAGTATTTTTTCCTCTAAAAAATATCAAAATTCCAGACTCTAAATCTTAATAATGAATGTGTGCAAGAAAAACAATCAATCCCTATGTTTGTAGAATTCTAGGAAATCTAGATGCACTAGTTTAGAACATTTGTTCATTAGAAAAGCTAAATAAATTTTTATAAAAAATTGTGAGAACATATTAAATGTGTCATTGATATCCTTGCCAAATTTTAGGTCTTTATTCCAAAATATTAGGATGCATTGATCAAAATACCATTCCACTATCATTGTATAAATGAAATCTAAAATTTCTCTATGCATTCGTTATGGATTTGGGCATAGGGTCTAAATTCAATTTCTAATTTTGAAATTTAGTATGTAGGTATGAAAATTCCTCCTTTGAACAATATCCAAAATTTAGATTATGATTCGAAAGTATGAGTGCAAGCCAAAGAAAATACTGGTACACAATTTCGTGAGTCAAAAATTTGAAAAACTTGAAATAAAACTAAAACAAAATTTAAAATGTTTGGTGTAGGATTTCCAAAACCCCAAAGATGCTCCATATAAAATTCCCCTATTTGAAAAATTAATGAGAACCTTTTCATGAGGGATGGTTAACAAAATTTTCAAGTAATATGATCCCATAAGTTGGCCAAGTTCCTCTTCTAGGAATACATGATGCATCTTATAAATCTTTATCCTTCCATTTGATCAAATACTCCTTGTACTCCTTGTTCCTTGTCGTGCAAACAATCCTTTATGCCAACACCTCTTCGACCTCCTCTTTGTTTTTCACTATAATTTGTTTCTTCCAAGATGACACTTTCTCTTTCTCAACTACCTCTACTTCTTCAAAGGCTGCATTATATTCATTAAGATCTAGAACATTAAAGACTAGTGAAATGTCCATGTCATCTCGTAGGTCCAACTTGCATGCATTAGTAGAAACATTCCTAAGGATTTTTCATAGTCATATCTTCTTACAATGCACTTGTTTTATGTTCCCCTGAGAAATATGTCCTTCCTCAAATGCATCATCACTAAATCTGCTTTTGCAAATGTCTTGATTCTCCTTTCTTAATTCACCTTCTCCTTATACTTCTCATTTCTTTGCTGCAATTTCTTTCTAACTTGATCATGTACATATCTCATGTACTCTACAAATATTTTTTCATCTATGCTCTTCACGTGCTCTATGACTACAAAACTCACCAATTTCTTCACTCATTTTGGTGATCTTCCATACACAATTAGAAAATGCATATACCCTATAGACCTATTGATTTAATTGTTATAGGAAACTTTGACCTATGCTACGATCAAATCTCACTGCCTTGGTTTATCTCCTACTAGACATCTTTGAAAATTACCAAGAATTATATTCACAATCTTGGTTGTCCATCTATTTGAGTGTGATATTTAGAACTAAACGACAATCTAGGTCCCAACTTCTTCCATAAGGTCTTCCAAAAATGACATACGAATTTGGTGTCCATATATGAAGCGATACCCCTAGGTAACCCATGCAACCAAACAATCTCTTGAAATAATAAAATAGCAACATTCATAGCATCAATTGTTTTCTTACATGCAATAAAATGTGACATCTTTGAAAATCTATCCACAACTAACATTATGGAATCGATAGCTCTTTGATTTCTTAGTAATCCCCACAAAAAATACATACACACGTCCTCCGAAGGATTCTCTGGAATAGTTAATGGTGTATACAAACCCATATTTTGACTCCTTCTTTTTGCATGCTAATATATTTGTTAGCACCTAAAAGTTGTTTACTTGTAACATTTACACAAGTTTTCCAAAATACACCCACAAACAACAAGTTTAAGACCCATTCCACCACATTTTCCACCTCCATGAGACATTTGGAAACTTTTGAGACACACATGAATTTTGACTCATTGGGGCTAGTACAGACAATGACTTTTAATGATGGTCAATGTAGGACCATCACCAATAAAGTGAATTTTGTTGACATTCAATGTAGGACTGTTACAAAATATTCCCCTTGCGGATAGGTGAAACTTCCCTTATATTGCTAGACCCCTATACCAAAAAAGAAAAAGTACAAGTGGACACTAACATCCCTTTAAACTCATCTAGAACAATCAAATCAAGAAGGAGAGAAATAATATGATGTACCTTTTTCGACGTTTGTCGTCGCTGCTTCCAATCCTGGAGCTTGATCCTCAAACTCCCTAGCGCAAAGATCTGTAATAGACAACAAAGAGAAACAACTATCTCCTACTCTACTTGATTAGGTAAGACAAGTCTATCTACGGAGATTAAAGCAATAGTAGACAAGAAAATGTAACAAGACATAAACTTGAAGGAAATAGGCCAAGTATATATTAAATGAGAACCAATAAGAAGATACTTACAGACCATGATCGATGTTGTAGCAACCTCTCCAAGCTCTCCTCATCAAACCCTTTCATGAATGAATTAAGATCAAAATGATGATACTTTACTAATTTCTCCCCCCCTTTCACCATGGAAATGCCTACAATTTATAGGCTTTGAGAGGCTCAACCACCTTGAGTATTTTTGGAATAGGTTAAGGATATGGATCCATAGGTTATTATTCTTTCCTTGGATAGAGCCATGGAGTATGAATCGAACCAAACAAACCCCAACCTTTCAGAGTTGTCCCTTAGAAGAGGGTGGGACTCACCATGATTTCCTCCGACCAATAATGGCGCCCCCTTAATTTTGAAGACAGAGCACCATGGTGCCCCCTTAACACGGTATAGGGAGCATCAACACTCCCTAAGCATAGGTATGGGAGCACCAGTCTTCTTAAATTCCCAATAATGGTCAAAATCCCAGGTGAAAAAGTATGTTTCGACTGCCAAATCATGGGGCTTTTCTTTCCAACATGATTTAGGGGTTGTGACAAGTGTTTTCATGGTGTCGATTGAGTTCTGACACTTACAAAAAGTGCACGAGGCATGTTATGACACTTATGACACTTGCGACAATTTGGGTGTGACACTTACGACACTTAGGAAGTGATGTTTGCGCCACATGCAACACTTAGAATGTGACGTTTGCGCCACATGCGACACTCAAAACGTGACGTTTGTGCCACATGCGACACATTATACAAGTGTGAAAAATTGACATGTAACAAGGACTGTCACCAATAAAGTGACTTTTGGTAATAGACCTTTCATGACCACCACTATTGATGCTACACACAAAATCTATATGTGCTTGTAAAAACCACGATTTTCACTGTTTCTGAACATATTTTCTAATAAAGGAAAGTAGTTATAATGGACATTTTTAAACCCTAATTGTTATTCTTGTTTGGGTCAATTGAGCACTGTTTTTTATGACCATGTCAAGGGGGTGTAACCACTAATTTTCTTATAGAGAGGTTGAGGTCTCTCCATTCATAATCCATCCACATACAATAAGTACATGCTATGGAAATTGCATTAGGAATCTTGAGGACTCCTTCCTTTTGATAGCCTTTTCGAATCTTCATGCTAGTTACAACGGAGGAGAGGGTATCAACATGAATTTGACCATGTAAAGATTGTAAGATATGATCACATAAGACAAAGATGCTAGATTTTAAAGTCATTTTTGGAGGATTGTGTGGAAGAAGAGGGAAATGAGACCCTAATACAATTCAACATATAACCCTTACATAGATGAAAAACTAAAGTGGTTGATTACAATTTTGATTTTCTGGGGGTATGTTTAGATAGAGACATGTTCAAACAATGGGATTGGGTTTTGACACATGCTCATTTTGCTATAATAACTCTATAAACAAGTCAATGGGAGTTTCACCATTCAAGATTCTATATAGCTATAATCCCCGAGGAGTAGTTGGCATAGTACAATTTCCAATCAATGTGTAAAGAATTGACAATGTAGAGGCATTTCAATAATAAATGGAGCACATATATGCAAAATTCCAAGAGTGACCAAATGAGAAGATCTTGGAGTAAAAGGAGTGTACAAATGCATACAGAAAGTTTAAGACATTTTGCAATTGGTGATTTAGTCATGGTACATTGAAGCAAAAAGTGTTATTCCAAGGGCACTTACAATACGCCATATATGAAGAAGATCATGGCATACATGATCAAAAGGAAAATTGGTGACAATCCAAAGAGGTAGAGTTGCTAGAGGATATTGGCATGTTCCACATTTTTAATGTTGCAGTTTATACAATTATGACAAAGGAGATACCATCGTAAATGAAGAAAATGATACAAAACAAGAACATGCATAAGCAGATTGGCATAAACATATGCCAACGAATTAGAAGATAAATTAAACAAAGAATATTATGAAGGGGAAGGTGATGAGGTCTAGGAGCACAAAATACAATCAGCGTGGAAATGAGACACCATCATAAATGAATATTGTGATACAAAAAAAGAACACATGGAAGTAGATTGACATAAACAAGTGCTAAAGAGTGAGAAGACAAATGAAATATAGAATATTATGAAGGGGAAGGTGATAAGGGCTAGGAGCACATATTAAATTCGGTGTCTGATTAAGTCAAACATTGGATGTTGATAGTACATGGATTTTTGGAGCACAATATCAAAGACTTTGCAAAGGAAAATTGATTATAGGAGAAGTCGAGGATGATGGATTGGCACGAGGGTATCCTTTGTTTTATTCCCAAGGAGAAGTTAATGCAAGAACATCCATGATAAAAGCTAAGTGCAAAGGAAATCACAATAAATGATAGTGTGGAAATGAAGTTAGTTTTTTCAAGAGAAAGCATGTAGAATATAGTGCATAGGTGTGAGGAAAATGAAGCACGACATATGATTCAGGTGCACGTAAAAAGGTGAATGACTGTTACACATCAAATTTACTCACTTTGATAGTATCGCAAGTGTCGTCATTATAAGGTCGCAAGTGTCGCATGTTGCTCACAAGTGTCGCAAGTGTCATGCTGCCATGATGCCTATGTCGTGCCCATAATGACATGAG
>SNQJ01S0222160.1:0-10154 GCA_010110895.2 Picea sitchensis
GCCCTACACCATGGGTCCATTTTCGAGTGGACTTATCTTCTTTCCAATGTGTTATTTTTGTGTGCAAGTGGTGGGACACCTTTGATCAGAATAATGTAAAGGAAGATCGTGATAGTGGGATGATATGTATCAACTCTAAAAAGATGTGGGATGAAGCGAAGGAGCCTTATGTTTTTTCAAAACAATGTAAACAAGTGTTTTTTTACCTAGATGTGTTGGATAGGGATTGGTGGTTTGTATTAAGACATGACCCTAGATCAAAACATATTTTTGAGAACAATGGTGTATCATGCCAAGCAAGGAAGATAATCTTGGTGATGACAATAGAGAGTGATATATTATATATGTTTTATTCTTTAATTACTTACTTTTATGTTTTCAAATCTATAGTGGATTTAATAATTTTATTATTAAATTTATAATGTTTTTAGTTTTAATATTTCATATGAAATATTATTAATTTTTTGATTGGATGATATAATTAAATTTTATGTGTAAATGATATAAATAATTTTCCATTGTAAATCTAGATGATATTTGAACTTTTATTATTTTAATTTTAACTTTTGCTTTAAAAAATAATATATTATTGTATTGTAAATATCAAATATTTTATATCATAATTTTAAAATGTATTTTTGTTACCGCCATTTCATATCATTACCATATCATATTATATTATATTAGTTTTTAATTCTGAGTTCATACATACTAATTGGGGGAATATTCAAATCTAAAATGAGCCTCCTAACTAAGTTTTTCAAAAAAACATAATTGTCCTTAAATAACTAATGCATGTGTCCCTCTCTAAACCCATATAATAATATATACTTAAGATATTACATAAAAATCAAATACACAATATATTATGTAATATAATAAATATAATATATTATGTTATATATTAATTTTATATTATAAATATAATAAATAATAAATAAATATAATATAATATAAATAATATAATAAATATATTATATTATGTATTAATTATAACATAATAAAATATAATATAATGATTTTATATTACATATAATATATAATAATAATAAATATATAATTAAAAATTGAATTAAACATGTAAATCATAACAATTTTTTATTATGTATTTCCTAATAGCAATTCAATTCTTAATATTGATTGCAACAACAATTAACATGTAACATAGGATATCAAAAATGATATAGAAGTTAAATACATGTAATTAACTCACTCAAGAAAATTGTTTAAAGAGAATAATTCATACAAATTAAAATATTTAATATTCTAAATATTTTTATATTTGTGTACATGTTTCTTGGTTAAGTTTAGCATTCATGCATCCTTATAGTATAATAAAAAAATGTTGAATTAGAGATTTTGAGACTAGTATTAATTATGGGAATACAAAAAATGTGACCAAATTACAATTAAAAGGAAGTTAAAATATGGCAAAGATTTTATAAATGATAATTGAGCTTATCATAACTATTTTTAATTCTTCATTACGAATTTATGAACAAAATCAATATTCTCAAAAGATTAATATAATTTACTTTTAACTTTCTCAAACTTTAATTAATAACATAAGACATATGTTTACCCATTTTTATAATTTATTTACTTTTCAATACCTCTTAACTATAAAAAAACATGATAAACTTGGTATTTTCATTTTCAACATGTTAAAATATAATAATGACAACATAATAACTTAAAAACTGTTGTAATCCAACCTATTTAAATATCTCATTTGTAGTGTTAATTTCTCTTGTTTTAGACATGAGTACTTTATTTTAGATATATTCAAAAATAAAGCACTTAATTAAGAGTACTTTACTTTATGGAGAAAATTATATAACATGACCTAACATCAACATCAACATAAACATAAACATATAAATTAAGTACATTAACATGAACAAAAAAATGTTATATATATATATATATATAGCCTGAGTGGGTTTAATGGTTAAGAACATGTGTTTCCTCCTAAGAGGTCACAAGTTCAAATCCAGAGGGGGGTAGGGTATGTATACCTCCGTAGACTTTACCAGTCAAATCGTTGGGAGAAGGGGGGGTCCCCTATCCCACAAACAAGGGGGTCTCATACACCTATTTGGTGTGGCTTGGTCGTGACCTTAAAAATAGATTATTATTATTATTATTATTATTATATATGAACAAGTCAAATAAATGTTATAATGTACATATCTAGTCAACAACACAAATAATTGCTATAACTACATATCTAGTCTAGCTCCCCATCACCACCCAAAGGAGGAGGAGGATGTACTAAATCATAAGCACCATCACCACCCTAATCAACATCACCAYTCGGAGGAGGAGGAGGTATTGAAGAAGAAGCACCATGATCACCACCTTGATCAACATCACCACCAAGAGGAGGAGGATGAGGTACTAAAGCAGAAGCGCCATCACCACCATGATCAACATCACCATGAAGAGGAGGAGGAGAAGGTACTGAAGTAGAAGCACCATCACCACCCGAAGGAGGAGGAGGAGGTATTGAAGCAGAAGCGCCATCACCACCTTGATCAACATCACCACCCAAAGGAGGAGGAGGATGAGGTATCGAAGCAGAAGCGTCGTGATCACCACCCTCATCATCATTAGTATTATAGGACACACCATCCCTCATCCCTACAAGTAAGCCGACAAATCCAATGATATGACGCATAAGAGACTTCATATCGTGCGGCAAGTCCGTCTAGAGATGCAAGAGATCAGAGTTAGCCTTGATGTCTTGCATATGGACGAGGCGGACTCTCGTACCAACCAAAACTACAGTCTATCTGTCACACACCTCCACCCTATATCTGAGATTGGGCCTACGCCGCATGTTGGGTGGTATATGCGACTGAGGACCCTGACCCGACATAGCCTCATCCATCTCCTCATCTTCATCAGGTGGCGGGGGAGGTGCATGTCCCCAATGAATGTGCCAACATATGCAAAATATAACACAAGTTAATAATTAGTCGAGAATTTCATCAAACAATTTAATAAAAAAACGTTAAAGAACATGCTAGAATAAAATTTATTCGAATTAAGTAAGATAATAAAATGAAAGTACAAGATTAATTTAAATGTTACCTCGATGATCAAGAGGCTCATCTGGTGTTAAGAGGATGTTAGTACATCCTCGCCAATCCATCCCCGCGTAAGGGCACGACACCATCATGAACACGAGATCTGCCTCACTAGTTAATAACTGAAGTGCCTCCCTGGAAATCCTAGCTGGAAAATCGGGCATGCCCATCATCTCGCCCCACATGTGCATACACACCCTAATCATCGGCCTAGGATTTTGATGTAAAAAATTAGGTCTCGTCTCTGGAAATGTCTCAAAAAACAAACAAAACAACTTTGAAGAAAATGGAAAGTTTTCCCTCCCATCTATCATAGCATGGCATATATCCAATGCTATACAAAACTGCCACAAGAAAATGACAGACCCCTAATAATTCATGGCCTGTGTATCAAATAATCAACATAATACAAAAGAGTGGAACTAATACGTCGACCATCACCATTAAAGTGTGCAATGGTCGATAGTAATAGTGAGAGGCACCTAACGTCCTCTGCACCGAACAAGGCGATCTGTAATTGTCCACCAGCCACTTGAAAATCACCAAGAGAATGTATATCGCACACAATATACCTTTGAGAGTATGAAAGATTACTCTCAGCTGCAACACCCAATGGGACATCAGGAAACTGGGGAAAACCCTCCCCTCTCCTAAATAGTCCAGTGATAAAATAAACATCCTCCTTAGTGGGATGGTACCACTGATGAGGACCGAATTTGAATGTATGTTGATGGGCATCCCATTGACAGATCAGTTGTGCAAGAAAGGAGAAATTCCCCTTAAGAGATGTATCCTCCTCGTAGTACTTTAGGAGGCCTACATTCCTCAAGAGGATCTGCATAGCTACAGTAATAGGTTGAGGGTACAAATCCCTCTCCCTCTCTCTGGCCTCCCACACCCGAACCACATTGTACTGGAAAACTCTAGACCCTCAGTGGGATGGTACCACTGATGAGGACCGACTTTGAATGCCTATTGATGGGCATCCCATTGACGGATCAGCTTCGTAAGAAAGGAAAAATTCCCCTTCAGGGATGTAGCATCCTCGTAGTACTTGAGGAGGCGTACATTCCTCAAGAGGAGTTGCATAGTTGCAGTAATATACCGAGGGTACAAATCCCTCTCTCTCTCTCTAGCCTCCCACTCCTGAACCATATTGTACTRGTCAACTCTATGTTGTTTCTCCTCCATGCGTTGATTTCTCTTCATAATTAACATATAAATTACATCARCATCAGTAAATGGAAATTATATATTTTCGACGGCGCGTGGTTTATTATGAATGCACTGGTGCATCATTTATAAGTATGCATCGGTGCATTCTGTATTATGATGCACCAACGAAAATGAACTATATATTTTTAGTGCACCCTGTAAAATTTACAGGGTGCACTGCGCGTGGTGCGAGCTTAATGGCTCAAACACATTACGAAGAAAAAAAATTGAAAAACAATGAAAATTGTACTCAATTTCACAATTTAATCTAGTAAAAATTCAATGTACAAAGAAATAAAGAATTTACTCAGACATTTTCTCGTCAAGGAGGAATGGTTGGGATATAGTGAAAAAATCCAAATTTTCCCACCGTATGGAAAAACTAGAAACCCACGAACCGAGCATCGAACAAAAACAAGGCAACAACGGAAGCATCGATGACAGTGTGTTTCAGTTAGGAAAAGGTGGCATCAATGTTAAGAGCCTCTCTGCACTAGAAATGGTAAAAATGGTTTTTTATCGCCAATTTTTTTTATTTACCCCTGTTTTGGTGCACTCGCATTAAGCGCATCAGTGCAACCAACGCACCGTTATTTAAAAAAAAAAAAGCATGCGACGATGCACCATTTTGGAATGCACCGGTGTGCCCAAGGGACAATGACATGTCGTTATGAATTTTTAAAAGGAAAAACACAATGATAGTGTACCCATTTTTTGCGCACCGGTGCGCCCATTTAGTGTGCATCGGTGCTTACGAGATTCTTTTATATGATTCACACCGTTGTTTTCTGTTTTTTTAAATACCTCTGCAATGGTGCACCATTGTCTATTAGCACCAGTGCATTGAAATCTGGTGGCGCACATGTGCGTTATAGACTTATAAATGCATTGTTAAAAAAACCTCTGCTAAAACATTTGCCCGCGCACATCCGCTAGTGACCTTCGCTACAAACATATTTTTGGGCTATTTTTATAGGGGCTTCCGCATAAACCTCCCCTATAGGGTCTTTTCCTTGTAGTGAAACAACAAGATGATAGCTAGTTCAATAGCAGAATAATACCAAAAAGAGCACCTTTATTAAGATAGCAATGTTCACTTGCCTCTTCGAGGTGGAAACCTCCAGCAGAGCAGATCTCTATTACAATAATCTCCAAGACAAAAATATTCAATACCCCCTACTCTTATTTATACTATTTCTACCTTCTACGGAAACTTCTAGAGGAAGATATTTCTAGAAGCGAAAGCTTCTATTAGGTCTTCTTACATTGATGTATTCTCCTTTATTTATTAGGCTTTATTAACTAATGTCGGTCTTTATTACATAGAAAACATATCCTACTAACTAATGACCCATGAAGAGGGGTTACGATCGGATCCTAACAAAGATATATTTCCATTGATATAAGATAATTTCTCTGTTGTAGCCCGTGAAGGGAGAAAAATCTTCTTAAAAATCAAGGTACGTGCAGTTGTACTATTTTACATACCTTTGATACTTCAATCAATGATATCTCATAAACTGGGAAACAAAATGAAATTTCGTAAAAAAAAAACATGTGATCCAATAGAGAATCATTTAAAATTAGCTATAATATGAATTTTAATTTATGTATAGAGTTCATGGAACCTGTCGAAAAAAACTTTAGTGTCTCTCTTATTCAGACCCACATATCTGCAATCCATTGTCAATAATGAAGATGTGATCGCCAACACAAATGAATCGCACAGAATAAAGGCTTGACAATGGTGTTGAAAATCCTACCAATGGCATGAAGAGGTTCGCCATAAATCTCATTAATGGTTTCTTGGTCATATCTTTCTCAATGACAATAGCAACAACACTAGAAGAAACTATGGAAGAAATTGTGGAAGGAAGCAATGCGGGAGAAGGTAAGCATCACAAGAGAAATCATGGAGTTAACAAGAAAACCTATGTGTTGATACCACTGATAGGTTGGGGATTGAACAACTCCATGCATTAATTTTTATTAATGTGAGTCATACATAAATACATTGAGGTGACTCTTGGTTTCATCTTCTAAGACGTCTTATGACTCTTGACATTCACCTATGAATTTTCATATTTCCCTAAATTAATATTTACAACTATTTTACAATTTTACCATAATCTAAAGGATTAGGTATCTAACAAGTAGTTTATCTAAAACTCTCCTCTATCTGGCATCAAAAGTGGAAAAACACAAATCGATTAGGATTGGAGAAAAAAACAAAAGGTAATTCATGTTAGAATCAAGGACATGGAGAGTGAACTAGTTTGGTTCAAGAATCTAGCCCTGGGTTATTACACTCAAAGGTTAGGATACAAAGTTATTTTTTAGAGTGATAAGCCTAAAGAAATCCAATGGTGGTGGAAACCACTATGGAATATCGGGTCTCCATTAAAGGTAAGAATTTTAATGTGACTTGCCTTAAAGATTAAGGCCCTCACATGAGAAGTTATGCATAATATAAATAGATTGGTCCTAGAAGGCATGCTTTATCCAAGGAGAGGGAGTGAACAATATGTCACCTAACGATCTCATGTGCATATTCTATACAGGTTTGGGGGAAAAACATAGTCTGACAAGGATAGGGGAGGTTGGTAAGGTGAGTTAGTTGTAGATTTCTTCAATCAATGGTAGAAGAAACTAAAGCTTAAGGAATTTAAACCCCTCCCTTTCATAGTAGCATAAGATATTTAGCTTTCTAGGAATGTAAAAATCTTGGAGGATAGATACATCCCTACTTTTCAATGTGCCTCCCAATGTAGGTCAATTAATGCTAGTTATAACTACATTCCAAAGATCTCTCGTCATAAGCAACTTACTCATGAGCCATTTGATAAGCTTGGGGTTATTTTGTTGGTGTCAGTCGGGCTCGATAATCCTCCCAACTATTATAGAAAGAGATCCAATATTTCAATTTTTTAAAAGGAAAAACTTTGTGGAAAGATAAGAAATGCTTCCTCATATTTGTTAATGGTATCTTTAGGAAATTCATAGACTTAGATTAGTATGTGATGTTTAGTGAATTCAAATTAAACACCTATTAACACAGAATTAACCAAATATCTAATAATACTAATGAAAATTGGTTGTACTAACTCCATAAAATAATAATATTTCAATTAAAAAACAAACTTCCATCAACAATTTATAAAATATTAATAAAAATATAATATAATTAAAATTTTGTTTAACTTTGGTTCTAAAATTTTAAACGATGTTTTAAAAACCCATAAATAATATGTAAATTTAAGTATACTCATATATAGGTGGGGGTGGTCATTGACGCATCGTATTGTGAAATACAATTCAAATTTTAGTATGCTCGTACATAGGTGGGGGTGATCATTGTATTGAAGATGCAATGCAAATTTAAGAATGCTCTTGCATAAGTGGGAGTGGTGATTATGTTGAAAATGCAATGTGATTGTTAGTTATAATCATTTTTAAGTATATAATTTTATCTTTTATTTTTTTTTTAAATTAAAAATAATGTATGTATGTGATGAATTTGAATGGTGAAGAGTTTTTATTATAGGGAAATTTGAAGGGTGAAGGGTTTCTATTATGCAGTAAATTTGAAAGAAGGTTTATATTTATAGTTAATTTGAAAGGAGATTTATATTGTGTGATGAACTCGAAAAGCTTATTTGAATCGTGAAGGGTTGTTATTCCAGTGGTGAATTTGAATGGTGAAGGGTTTTTACTCTGCAACGATTGCAAAGGAGGTTTAAAATTTGAATAGTGTTTTTCTGTTGTGGATAATTTTTTATTTTTTTTTCAATATGGTCACTTCACCACATTGTCCAAAACCTCAACCTATTAAGGGGAGGCCTACCAAAGTCACCCTAGAGAGTCTTTATTAACATATAGAATCATTAGAGAAAATGAGAGTAGATAGACGAAAATGAGAGTAGAGATAGAAGAAAAACCCCAAACGAGTTTGAGGCAATGTTTGATACCAAATTTAGATTGCCAGAAGACAGTATTCAACACATATAGATAATATAATATTAGGGTTCAAGACTCAATTGCATAAAATGGAGGATAGAATACAAAAGAAATTGAAAAATAAAAAAAATCAACCCAACAAGGAGAGGTAGAAGCAAATTTCAACATGAGAGATAGGATTAAAGAGCTAGAAGAAAAACTAACAATTTGGCCCTCATTATTTTGGAAAATAAATTGGATATCAAACCCATGAAATATGAAATGAATAAGCTAATCTAGTTGGATCATAAGCACAACAAAATATCCATAACCTCATAATTTTTGGTATAAAAGAACAACAAAATGAAGACACGGGCTAGATTGAATTAAGGAAAGAAGTTCAAAAGGTAAAAGAAGCCACTAAGGAACGAAAATAGGAAATAATTAGAAACCAAAAAGCTATTGTTAGGGATAGGGGATAGAGACCAAAATGATAATAATAAATAGGAATTTGGTACACATATATTAAGTTCTAAAGAATTCCAAGTAATCCCTTACCTTCTTAAGGTTGGATAAATGAATTAAGTCTCAATGGGCATCATCATCATCATCATATTGATTTAATAGGCACATTTTTATTTATTATTATGACTATAAATAAATATATATTATAAATTATTTAAGTAAATAATTATTATTTAGTTATTATATTGTAAATATAGTTAATAATAGCTATTACTAGGGTTTAGTGTGGGGATTAGGTGGAATGATTATTATATTCCAGTTCATTTCTGGTAAGTGACATGTTGAGCTCTTGATGAGTATGTTGTGTTAATGGCTTTGAACCGTGTTGTTGACCAGTCTTATGCCCTTACTCTAGGTATCATCCCCAAAAAGAAGGACTCTAGAGTTCTAGGGTTTATTGTAGGGATAATCTATAATTAAATATTTCTGGAAGATGATTTTGAGTAGAGAAGATAGTACTTCTTTCAATCACTTGAGTTAGACCAAATGAATAAAATTAAAATGTGTGTGTGTATATATATATTATTAGTATTATTTTAATTAATATAATTATTTTATTTTATTTATAAAAAAAAATTAATATTAAATTTCATAACTTTTGTATTTCTATTTTATTTTTTTATTTTGTTTTATAGAAAAGGTGATTCTCCACATTTGTAAATGACATATTGATAAAATTACTATTTTGTATGGATGAATTGTTATTTTTAATGTAGAAATGGATTCACTCTTCCAAGACATAGACATATATGAGCCTTCTTTCATGCCACCAAAAATGTTATTTTTCCTTCTTATTATTTGGGCCACATAAAAAGGAAAAAGTGAAATTCCCTTCCTATTATTGTTTTAGCCAATGAAAAAGGCCATTTTTGGACTAAATTGTTTATATAGTACAAAATATTAATGGGTACTTAGAGTTTTGACTAGTCAATTTTGAAATAGTGAAATAAGTTACTATATTTAATTTGAAAAAAAAAAAAATTATTAAATAGTGATTTAATAAGTTAACAAACTCAATTTTTTAAGTGAATTTATTTTTCTTGGTCTAGTAAAATTTTATATTAAATTTTTTTTTCCTAAATTTAAATAATATGACCAATTTTAAAATAAACCAAAATATTTAAGTAAAATTTTAATGGTTAAAAAACCAATGAAATTACAAATTTTATCAAAATTTTCATAAATTTATTTACTTATTAATTTATTCTAAAACTTAAAATTAAAAATTAATAAGTATATGAAAGAATTAAAAAAAATACTATAAACTTAAAATATTAATATGTACTTAAAATAGTTACCTTTCTTCCTTATTACTTAATGATTCCTTTAAAATAGTTAACTAGTCAATCTTGAAGAAGGAGATAATAAATGTAAAATATTAATATG
>SNQJ01S0222161.1:0-14976 GCA_010110895.2 Picea sitchensis
TCCGAATACATTGATCTACCTATGTGCGGGTTAGGACCTTAACATAAAATCTCTCTGTAATCTTTTTCTTTGCATTAATAAACTGCTCCAAGTGGCCGCGTTGGCTAGGGCTGTGGATGTTTCCCCGTAGGGGTTTTACCACATGAAAACATCGGTGTGTTGATCTTTGATCTGGTTATGTGAGTGGTTACTGAAGGTGTTCGTCCTCTGTTGGAATACCTGTGTTGTCGAACAGAAAAACCTCTCTTGTTTTATAAAAGAGGGACTTTTCCCCTTTGTAATAAAAAACAATACTATTACTTATGAGTTAATAAAGAGAAATAAACATTTCATAAATTTGTGAGTTTGGTGAATGTATATGAGAATATTCTTTGTGCATTTATATTCTACTTGAGTAGCATATGATTCTATTGTATGAACTATTTCTGCACTTTGTTCTGTCTGCTCATGCTGTGACATGTTTCCTTTTGGATAGAGAAATGATGTTATGGATGTATAGTACAACTATTTGTCTATGTGTTTGCAGAATTGTTGTTTTCATTTATCATTAGAATACATGAACTATTTCTGGTTCTAACAGTATTACCTTTCACCGTATTCATTCTTTTATATTTTCTCCCAGGATAGATTAAAAGTAGTTAGATTAGGTTAGTTTTGATTTCAGTTAGATTAGTCTTAGGATTAATTAAAACTATTTGGGGGGGTAGTCTGTTGTCTTTCCCATTTTTCTTCTTTTAGTTTTGAGTGGCAATGAGGCCCATATACTCATCAGAAACGCTACACCAAACAAGAGTAGGTCTAATTGGGACCTGCCATTGAGCGTTCTCCATTACCTACTTGACATGAAATTCAGACCCATCAACAGGTTGCATTTTCTAATGATCACTTGTTGATATTCAAACTCATCAATACATTGTAGATCTATCATATAAGAAACTAAAACAATATTCATCATTAAACTAGAAACATACAAACATCATCTAGCTCAAAAACATTACCTAATGGAATGTAGAGTAAAATTGAATGTGTTCTTGTAAGTGGATATGTTGCATCAACCTCAAGATCCACTTACATGTTGGCCTACCACTCTCACAATCCTCTACATGCCTTCTTATTGAAGGTCATGCATAAATAAGCTTCACTGTCCACATACAACCCTACACCAAAAACAATGTTAGTGGAAAGACACGATACCATGGAGAAAGTTGTCTAAAGTTTACATGTTAACTCATCTATTCCCATTGAATCTTATGCACTCCCTGGAAACTACTTCTATTGTTGATTGGATTTATTCCTCTTAGAAAACTGATATGAATAGTGGCCCATCCAAAGAACCCAATTCTTCCTTTCTGTCCTTCTATTCCTTCCCAGGTCTTCCTTTCTTGCCTCCTATCCTCATATTCCTAATGAAGGTTAGGTTCTTGATCTCCTCCACTCTGGGTAAAACAAAATCTTGTCTGATCTCCTCTTGGATGAAATCATTCGAAAGCTTTTCAAAGGTAGGAAGCTTCTCCTAAGCACAAACAACCAAAACAAACATGGCTTAGGATGAATGAAATCCATTCAATTTTATAGGGCACCGACTCCTCATCCTCCACCTTCACCTGAAAAGAAACAAGATGATATTCATTAGGTAGTTGGACACTATATCTATGTCACTCATTTGAGTGTTAGTTACCTTGTTCTTTAGTGGTGCCTTATTGTTAACATTCTCACTTTATTATAGAGTAAGGCATCAAATATGTCCTTTGTTGATTTCTTCTTTGCTATGCGAGGGATCAAATGGTCCTTCTTAGAATCAATATTATTCTCTTCACCTTTGTTTCCTTCTTGTTATGCTTGGTCATCTATGCAGGATGAGAAGGGGTAATGGATTTTCCCTCCATGAAAGTCTAAATATCAAACTCCTCTAATAGACTTTGCATCTTGCACTTCCATGGTACAAAATTGGAAGCACCCTCCAACATGTGACACTATATGATACCAAGAGTAACCATTATTGTTACTCTTGGAACCCAACTATACCAAGCAAATCAACATAGAGAAAAATTAGATCGAAAACCTATCAGAGGGGTGGATCAACACTTCAATCATTGGAAAAAATCAGGTTTCACACCCAATAACCTATCATAGGTACTAATTTAATTGAATAATTGAAGCAAGTGCATTTGAGAACCCATTGAGATCCTCCAACAATTCCCTCTCACAATTATTAGCCCACTCTATCAAACCGTGTGTTATGATACCATGTTAAATTTTCAAACCATGTTAGGTAGATTTTGAACTCAGAAAACCTAAACAACTGAAACAAAAAAACTTGAAGGGATATCAAAACTATGAATTCTAGATAGAGTAATATACTAAGACGTATAACTAAAAATATAGGACAAAAAGTACAAAACTGGAATCTCAAATGTGCAACCTACTTTTCATTAAATGTGGAAAAACAATACACTCTGCAAAAAAAAATACTCTACAAATCATTAACACACAACTCAATATAAAAAGAACTGAACTGATTAACACCTTCCCCCTACCTTTCTTTTATAGACAAAGAAAGACAGAGGAGAAATAAAACAAAAAATCCCTTTGCGGGGGTTACAAAAGAAAAACCCCAATATAATTTCCTCTTAAAGAAATACACCTCTTTGCATGAGCTAACTACTTAAGGAAGTGTTCCAACTAAGAGAGGCTAATCATGGATGCAAGCATGTGCCTCCTACTTAGAATAGTGCATCCTATATAAAATTGAAAGTTTCCCTTGCACATGTTGTCAAGCTAACTTTAGAACAAGAACTAACTAAAAAGAAAAGAGACATACTTCTAAATTTGGAAATCAAACTCCAAAAGAAGATTTGTTTTTTTTCTAAAAATGGAATGTTGAATCTATAATAACAATTATAAAAATGGAAGTGGATGAGGTTGGCACATGCATGCTAAAGGCATACATGTTCCCTCTCAATCTCTCCTACATAATTGTGGTGCAATACCCTAGACCACTTAGTGTTTCACCCTCATTCTCCTCAGTTACGACCTCATCATCATTGCACAAGTACCTTGCACAAGAATCCAAACTTTGTTGTTGTTCCCAATGCACTTGTATTATTGAATAACATTGTTACACCACTACGGAACAAAATAATGATTGATGCAACAAGTTAAAACTAACACTTTAGTTACCACCATTTATTTTGATCTCCTCTATTACACATTTGTTGGCATGGGGGTAGACCCAGGGTTCAACGCTTGAACAATGCACCAACAAAACCCTAACTACCAGCCCTTTCGGCAACATCTGTGAAGAAGATGAAGTCTCACCCTAGGTAGAGGCAAGGGGGGTTGTAGGACTCAGGTTTCTACAACCAATATGGGACACAGATTTGTGATTACAATACTTAACAAAGCACTTAGCCAACAATAAGCATTAGATTATGATCCTCATTCACATCACATACTTAACCCTTATTACAGAGCAGTGCAGTAACAACCAAGATCTAACACTTCCAATCACTTAGCACATAGCGTTAGCTCAGATCTATCATTCATTCACATCATTAAGCACTAAGCTACAACATCATATGCATTCATTATTTATAACATCAACAACACTAAGCAAATAATCACATAAACAACATCGCACAAAGCATATTAAGACACAGGATATACGTGGTTCACCCCAGTGTGGGGCTACATCCACCAACTTCTTATTCTTCTTTATTAGTCTCTGATCTGTTTACATTCATCTACTCCTGTGCACAAAGCCACATAGCCCAAATCCATAGTGAATAGATGATTTGCGCATATCGCACTAGATCTAGCTTCCTCAAAATCAGGTCAAGGCACATAGCCAACTCCTTAATAGCATAGAGCACTTACAACTTCTTGCACTAAGACAAAGTCAACCTACCATGCACATAGCCACTAGTAGTAATACACTAAGCTGAATTCTACTACTACATATGGTGCACGTAGCCAACCAGATCTACTTCTTACATCGCTTAGCTACTTGTTTATACAATTACAAAAATTCCTAAGCATGGGTAAACCCATGGGCCAACATCCCATAACCCGTTACATAAACCCTAAAATCCCTTTGTTGGGTCCACAAGCCTGCAAAACCAACAATATCCCACGATCTCCGCTTTGCCTAGGTTCTCCATCTTTGACCAGCATGTCGAAGTCCCAAAAGTGGTCAAACACAACCAATGTTTCTTCAAAACTTGGTCAAGGGCCAACAGGCTCCCAACACTCACCAGTGACTTGTCCCGAGTCACTCAGATATGGGCAGGGATGCTTTGAAGGTCTCGAGCTTAGCTCGAGCTGCCTCAACTTTCTACTTCGCCAGATCCTCCTGTTCAATGAAATCTTGAATTAATTACTCTGTAATAGGCCCTTCCAGGAGTTGTTCTACCATCACAACTACTTGGTCTAGCTATGAGCCTTGGCATTCAATTTATTCAAAAGCATGCAGGCCTCGTCCTGCACTGGCTAGAGTTTCTGTGTCACCTACATGAATTTTCTCTTGATGGTAGTAACCTGCTGCTGGACTACGTGTTGTTCCTGTGATATATTCATTTTCTCAATTGCAGTAAGGAGCTTCATCTACACCTGCATGATGGATTCCTGCTGCTTCACCTCCTGGAGTTGTGCTTCCAGTTTATTCAGCTCTGGGTCTTCTACAAGGTGCTCATAGGTCTAAGAAATCTTATCACTCAGTTTCTTACACTCTGAAGTGAGTGCCCTGATTCTTTGTACTACGTTCCTGGCATCTTCTTCCCTCTGATCACACACTTCTTGCGGAGTACTCGAGATTGCTTGGATTTCTAGCTCCATTACTCTTGCTTGAAGTTGTTGAATGGCTTCGGCGAGCTTCCCCACTTGCATCTCAATTGACTCTGGTTCCTCTTGTGCCAATTCCGATAAAAAGTGAAGTGATTTAGTCACTACCTCTTTTTCCATAGTCTGCTATGAGAGAAACTGGTCTTTTTCTTTTTGCATCTTCGCTTTATCCTCCTCAAACATCTCCATCATTTCATATTTCTCTTGCTGCATAACTCAAAGTTGCTTTAAGACCTCCTCCTTTTCTTGGTTCATGACTTCTGTAGCTTTCTCCTTTTTGTCTTGGACTCGAAGAAGTCGAGCCTTTGTTGCATCTGCTAATATTCGTAATTGGGTAGGTCATCCCCCAATTCTGTAATTTTCACTGAAGAAGGCGCAATAGGGACTGCGCAACTCGAATGGATAGGTTGTTGTATGTCCTTGAGCTCCTTCTCTATTCTATCATACAGTTTTTCTTGCTTTGCTTCGTGTCTCTGCAGGATATCCTCTAAGGTGTCTTCTACAACTATGATGTTAAGATCAATATCGTCCACTGTGAGCACAGTCTGTGACTGAGGATTATTGGATCGATTCTTCTTTTGTGCTGAGGATTTATGCAGGGAAACCTTGCTTTTCTTCAATGTTTCAACCTCTATAAGGGGATCCTTCAGTGGTGTAACTTCGCCTTTGTCTTTATTTTCTCCTTCTTCCTCTCCTTTTTCTTGTTTCACTTCATCTCCTCCTCCTCCTGTAGGTGAGTCTGACCTACTTTCCTCTGAGGCGCTATCCTCCTCATCGGTTTCTATGTTCTGCACTTCCTCCTTTTTCTTCACGCTAGTTTATCCATCATGTTCGACCTAGGTGACCAGGGGACTTCCGATGATGTCAAGATTAGAGAGCTTTGTATCTTCCATCGGTATGAGGAACTTTGCTGGCCATTCTTTGGTGATCTCCTCCATGTCTTTGTTGGTCAACTTGTAATAGGACTGCAACTCCTCCTTACTTTCATTCCTACGTGTAGTGATGTAAATAAAGTTTTGATATGAGAAACTTCGCTATCGGCCCATACTGATGCAAAGTGTTAGGTTTCATTCATGGGAATGCTTCAATGGTGTGCTTTAGTTGTAAGTAGTAAGCATGGAACACCACGTTTGATTTCCACTGCTTTTCCATATCGTTTGTATACCACAAGGTGGAGAACCTTACGACCAACAACTCTGATGGCTCAAATTTTGGGAAGGCTGCTCCTTTCGACATTTTCCAAGTGACAAATGTGATCAATATCAGTAGCCAACTGAAATGAAACTCATATCCCTGATCTTGCGCTTCGTGACAGTCCTTTTCCAACTCGTTGATGAGGTAACTCACCCAGTTCATCTGCATGCCTTCTACACACTTCCCAGCGAGGTCTACTACAAATCCAGTGACCTGTTTCAGGTGGTTCTTTCTAACAAGCTTACCAGCTATAAGATGAAAATCTAGGCGCATTGCACTATCTTGGATGGAGGATACAAGAGAGGATTTTAACACAAGCGTTAACCTCCTTATGTTGACCAAAGTGGGGGATATTCATTACATTCCAGATCATTGATTGTGCGAGCTCTTTTATCCATGGATGGGAGACTATGCGCAACTTCTTCCCAGTCGTCTTCATCAAATATCTATGTGGTGCGAGCATTGCATAGTTCTTCCTGTCTCTGAGGTTGAATTCGATGTTCTTTAGTACTGGAATATGTCCTAACTGAGGTCCAACTATGCATATCCCCTTCGGTATGTACATAGTGATCAGCGTGTACTCGAAATCCCATGGGATGTTGTCGTAGTTAATTGCGCCAGCCAGATGCAGGATGTAGTCTGGCAAGACTGACGGGATCTGCTTCACGTTAGCTAGATCGTCATGGTGCTTGCTTTGTTTCTTAGCAGTGCTGCCAGAATGTCGTCCAGTCGATGGGGATTCTTGCAATCCACCAGTTGACGATGCCTGTATTCCCACATACATGACTCTCTCAGTCATGAGGTCTACTAGTATTTCTTCCATACACTTATCTAACACGTTATGTTTGCCCGACATTCACACTTGTAATAAAATAATTCATGTAGGGGAATGGACAAGAAATATAATAAAATGGATGGCGAGGTATAAAAATCACAACGCGATATGCAATTGATTCTTTCTTAGCTCAGATATTGCGGTTTACAAAAAGTGGTCCCGACGCAACGTCTGATGGGTTAAATAAGAAATTTCATAACAGATTCCTTCAACGTGCAGGAATGTGTCCATCAATGGGAATTTGTCCTTTATGGCACAACCTCAATGGTCCAATGATGGTATTTCTGGCAATAACTATGTTTCTATCCGTTCCAGAGCATCATTCTAATGGTCGAGGCACCTCCAACAGTCATATAGCTTCAATGTTGTTCTGCTATTCCGACGAGGTTCAAGTTCTGCAGATCTGTCTCCTGTGAAGTCTTTTCTGGAATTTCCCGTAGTTTTTCTAAATTAGATTTCTTCTTACTGAGCTTCCTTTCCTTCTTTCCTATGATCCGAGTCTCTAGATTCCTCTTTCCATTCTTATTCTTATCTTCTCTTAGTGTAGTGACTTCATGTTGCTGATGTTCTTTCAAAGGGTTCAAAGATAGTACTTATTTGCTTACTAGGTCCTGGGTGGACATGATTTCTTCTTGCATGGATAGGTCCTTCAACCCTTATTGCGCTCTTTCAAATTTGACAACTACTTCTCTTTCATTCTGCTGCTTCGACTCAACTTCACGTCCTTCTATCAGTGGATCTATTCTTCGAGTGATGAAATCTCTTAGTTCTTGATTTTTCTTTTTTGTGGCTTCCTTCTCTACTTGCCTTATAATCTTATCCTTCTCGATCGAAGTCTTTCCTAATAAAAGAGGGAAAGGGGGCATTGTTCTCAACAAACCTAATAACTTCAAAGTCCTCTTCTGTCAATGTTTCATGAGAAATCATAGGTATATTAGTAAATCTTCCACATAGGGTTATCATCTTTCCTTTAAAGAGGCCTATCATTCCTAATGAAGGTATCATAGCAGGCTTTCCCAAAATTTCCCAAGTGATTCTTGCATTATGTTCACATGTGTTTCTTCATCTAATACACAGTCTATGTTGAAGTCTTCTATTCTTGTAACTATGCGTTGTTTTTCTTTCAAGATCTCTGGTAAACTGATGTCTCTGTGATCATCCATTTCTTCTTTTAACTGTATTAACATAGTCTCTGACTCTTTTTCTGTATGATTCTTAGTCTATTGGCCTTCTTTATATTTTTCTTGTCTCTTGTTCATCTTTTCAACTTTAGCAATCATTCTTGGGAAATCCTCAACCTCATGGCTAATAACTTTACAACAAAGACAAATAGGACCTATACCAGAGCAATCTTTAGTAAGATGTCCCCGTCTCTTGCAATTGTAACATAATGTCAATCCTCTCTTTCTTTAAAACAACCCCCAACCTCTCCTGTACTGCGCATTGGGATCACATTGTTGTACCTGCAATTTGCAAAAATTATTTCTAGGTTCCTGCATCCACTTATTAGTCCAAAAATTCTTTCTATGCATAAGAATAACATATATTTCTCTATTTATATCAAATTTATTCATATTAACTCTTTCTTCTAACCGGGCCCTAACATTCAGGCTAGAAAAAAATCTATCAAACATACCTAGATTCATACTTTTGAAGAAAAAATTTCCACTTATCTTACCTTTAATAGAGCACAAAGATTTAAGATCTTACCTCCTTCTTTCAGATCCGGTTTCTTTTTTAGCATAGATCTTCGCAAGTCAAGTACAATAATTCACACTACAACAACAAATCTATGCACAAATCGCACAAATCTTTCTCATTTCTTCAGTTCCCAGTAATCACAGTTTCAGGTCCCAACAACAGAACCATTTGTTGGCACAGGGGTAGACCCAGGGTTCAATGCTTCAACAACGCACCAACAAAACCCTAACTACCGGCCCTTTCAGAAACACCTGCGAAGCAGATGAAGTCTCACCCTAGGTAGAGTAAAGGGAGGTTGTAGGACTCAAGTGTCTACAACCAAGCTGGGACACAGATCTGTGATTACAATACTTAACATAGCACTTAGCCAACAATAAGCATTAGATTACGATCCTCATTCACATCACAGACTTGACCCTTATTACAGAGAAGCGCAGTAACAACCAAGATCTAACACTTCCAATCACTTAGCACATTGCATTAGCTTCAATCTAGTATTCATTAATGTCATTAAGAACTTAGCTACAACATCAGATGAATTCATTATACAAAACATCAACAACACTAAGAAAATAATCACATAAACAACATTGCACAAATCATATCAAGACACAGGATATATGTGGTTCACCCCAGTGCGAGATTACGTCCACCAACTTCTTTTTCTTCTTTATTAGTCTTTGATCTCTTTACATTCATATGATCCTATGCACAAAGCCACAGATCCCAACTTTGCAATGGATGAGTGATCTACACACAATGCACTAGATCCACCTTCCTCAAAATCAGGTCAAGGCATAGAGCCAACTCCTTAATAGAACAAAGAACTTACAACTTCTTGCACTAAGCCAAAATCAACCTACCATGCACATAGACACTATTATTCATGCACTAAGTTGAATGCTAATACTACATATGGTGCACGTAGCCAGCCAAATCTACTTCTTACATCACTTAGCTACTTATTTATACAATTACAAAAAGGCATAAGAATGGGTAAACCCATGGGCCGACATCCCATAACCCGTTACATAAACCCTAAAATCCCTTTTCTAGGTCCACAAGTCTGCAAAACCAACGTGATCCTGCGATCTCTACTTCGCCTAGGCGCTCCATCTTTGACCAGCCCATCGAAGTCCCAAAAGTGGCCAAACATGACTAATTTTTCTTCAAAACTTGGTCAAGGGCCAACAACATTATTTTGGTCACCTTAGAGATCAACTGACAACTATGTTCATGTTTCCTAAAAATATTAAAAGAGAATTTATCCATGAGAAAAGTGGTTTTCTTTTCCTCTTTCAAAAACTATAACAAGGAAGGTTGTCACACCCTGCTGTATGCATGGGGTGTGACGATGCTTGATCATCACACTCTATAGTAAAACTGGGCTGCGATGCCATCACAAACATCCTGTGCATAGGGTGCGATGATGCTTAAGAAAAGGAAAAGTCAAAATTCATGAATGTTCTAAAAGGGAATCTTCTAGAAGATGAGGTGGCCTCTGATCGGTTTGGATCTTACTCGCTTCTCTGATATAGTGGGATCATCCTAATCCCCTCATCTATCTCTCTTTTACCCTATATAAAGCGAGATCTCTTCTGGAAAAGGATAAGGTTTGCAATAGCTTGCATATGCATGAAGAGTTCTACTACAAATTATATTTGAGGGCTTTGCTTTAGTTCTCTAAGTCAGATTTTGGATCTTCTTCATCAAAGTCATTGGAGCAAGGTGTGTGTGCGTTGGAGCAAAGAGCCATTGATAGGGACCTTACCACATCAAGGCATGGGTTGTATTCCCCACTTTCCATTTAATATATTGCTGCATTATATTAAATGGAAAGTGGAGAATACAACCCATGCCTTGATTTTGCAAGGTCGCTTTCGATGGTTCTTTGCTCCAACACACACACCTTGCTCCAATGTGTTTGATGAAGAAGATCCACAATCTAACTTAGAGAACTAAAGCAAAGCCCTCAAGTATAATATGTAGTAGAACTCTTCATGCATATGCAAGCTCTTGCAAACCTTATCCTTTTCCATAAGAGATCCCACTTTATATAGGGTGAAAGAGAGATGGATGAGGGGATTAGGATGATCCCACTAAATTAGAGAAGCAATTAAGATCCAAACCGATCGAAGGCCACCTCATCTTCTAGAAGATTCCCTTTTAGAACATTCGTGAATTTTGACTTTTCCTTTGCTTAAGAATCGTCGCACCCTATGCACAAGCAACCTGCGACGACATCGCAGTCCAATTTTAGTGCAGAGTGCGATGATCAGGCATCATCACACCCCATGCATACAACAGGGTGCGATGACCTTCCTTGTTATAGTTTTTGAAAGAGGAAAAACAAACCACTTTTCTCATGGATAAGGTCTCTTTTAATATTTTTAGGAAACATGAACACATGTTGTTAGTTGATCACTGAGGTGACCAAAATAATGTGTAACAGAATGCCTCCCAAAGTATGAAACTGGAACTTGTGACAACTGAAATACTTTGTAGAATGTGTGTGTCGAAAACAAGGAACACATCAATCGAGAACCTGCAAACAATGAAGCATCTGCATAATAACATACTATCTTCTGAGGTAGGCATTCCCATGATCAGACTACAAGTGTCTCTAATACTAAGTGTCAAGTGAGTCATGGCCACTAAATATACATTGTGGATACATGTCATCATGATTCAACATAGCCACCAAAAATACACTGTGGCTCTATGCTCTAAACGAATTCAAATTCAGACATATCCACGAGACATACACAATGGATCTATGTTTCGGTACAAACTTATGAATACTCCGTCACAACCTGGACTAAGATGATGAGATCCAGGGTATTAATTTCCATCATTTCTAAGTACGAATCTAGCCATGTGATTACAAGTGTCGAAGTCGAACATGGTAGAAACCACTTGATTATTGGTCGTTAATGAAAATTGTTAACAAGTGTGAAGGAAATCACCATTGATGTCAATGACTCACAAGGTACTCTAGTACAATCCAAAGAATTTGAATAAATTATTTGAAGTCTAACACTCGATGGAATCTTCCAATCAGGGGTCAATGATGTGAACCCCCTGTTGAAAGAGAAGAAACCTGCCATTGAGGCATGCAGGCTGTAAGGTACTAAATGATTTCTAAATCTTGTTCCCAGATAATGAGTCGAAGTTGACAGAAAAAGACTCATCATAGGAGGGCCTTGATATATCCCCCATCAATGACATGAAATATGTAACATATTTGAAGTAGATTAGAGTATGAAGTGATTCAAAACTAACTCATGGAAGGCCGATATGGTAGAAAATTTATAATTGCAGATGGTTGACTTAATAGAAGGCTTGTTTAGGTTGGAATTCTCTTGAACATATGAACAACACGACAGTTGTATTAGCGACATTTACTCAAGGAGGACCCAACATATGAACTTTGTGGATGGCCAGACAAGAGACAAATGGATTTCCCAACCTAGATATAGTGAAAAAGAGGGGTGTCATGTTCAAGAGTGACTATTACTACCACTAACACAAATACAAAGACACATTTCTTTCCCAATTTCCCCCCACCATTTCTGGTGAGTACCTCTTTATTTTTATGCAAGCTTGAGGAGGATAACATATGCTTGTAATGTAATCTCATCCTTCGGACAATTCCCTCGGAGTATGTTCAACGAACCCTAAGAAGGAGTGGTTCGATCCCATATGGGTCATTCGATGTTTGTTTTATGAGTCCAAAGAAAGAAAACTCAAGCGTTTTTCATGTTTAAAGAGTCTGAAAAACACTTAAAGAGAACTCCATAATGTCATTTTTCATAAGTTAGTCTGATGAGACCGAGAAAGAGATAATCTACTGCTCATCAGACATTTTCTTCAAATACTTTTAGGAGCGTGAAAAGAACAAGGTCGCTCGACTATCTTTTCATGTTTAGGGAGCTTGAATATAGATTAAAGGACACTCCATAGGTTTTGTTTTTTGTATTACCAATGCGATTTCAAAAAAATGACAAAATATTACTCGATTACATTCTCATGGTTTCACGAGCGTGAGAAAGAATTAAGATTCTACTCGGAGTTTTTCTTAAAAAACCCTAAAAGTATCTGTACATAAGAAAAAGTGAAAAAATAAATAAAAAATGGTGGACCCCTGTTCAAATGTCTCGTCTCTAGACCTTTTAATATGCAATAGTCAACACTTTTCAAATTTGGTTAGACTTTAGGGCATGGATAAAATATAAAAATAATTAAATTTTGCAATAAAAATATGGTAAAAAACAATAAAATAGGCCAAAACACCATTTTACCATTTCATTTGCAAATTTACCCAAATAGTGCCCCAAAACCCTCTTTTCTCCATAAATTTAAACTATCGATTTCAGAGCGTGTGGTGGATCATTTTGTGAACCACCTGTTAAAAATTAATCTTCTTCTTCTTTCTCCTTTCATGGTTTCAAATTTTATTTTCATAGGTTAAATTTGGATTTAAGGTCGATTTGTTTGGGTTAACTGGGTGTTGAGATCGTCGCCGGTCCACTGTATTTTGAACTGCGATGATATGACATCATCACAGGAGACCCCATAGACAGGGTACAACGACATTGCTCTATGTAAAATCGCATCCCTGCGACGACCACAGTCAAATTTTTGAAAAGATAAATCTAACTAGAAAACCCCCAAGAATGATTTTTTATGTTTCTAATCTTCTTTTAATGTCCCTTGGTAGGATTTCCTTGGTAAAAATGCTTGATTGGCATGAACTAGAGCATGAAGAAGAGGATTGTTTCATCGGGAATGACATGGGAATAGTTATGGCGCTAAGGCAATGTGGGTTACTCAAGTTTTTTAGGATTCAGAGCATGAGAGGCCAACTGAGGTTGCTAGAGTATTTGGTTCACATGTGGGATGTGAACGGACATGACTTTTGCATGGGTGTTCATACACTCACATTGGACATAGAGGATATCTAATTTCCGACAGGGTTGTCTCACTGTGGTTCACGGGTATCACTCACAGGCAACAGGGGTGGGGGAGAACCCATGGATTACTATGTCTCTCACCATTGTGTGGCAGACACGGAAAAACACAATGGCAAGGTAGCCATTAAAGATGTTTAGGATTTACCGTTGCATACCATCCTTTACACCATTACCCACATGTTAGGGAGTGCAGCTCCCCATATGTCTTTACAAAGACATTTTCAATATGCGATAGAGTGCATGGAACCCAGGGTCTTCAACTGGTGTGAGGGTGTCCTAAAAATCATGAAAAAACAACTCACAAAGTGTCGAAACGGTCGGTTGAAACAATTTGGATACAGGTCCATTTTGGTGTCCTTATTCTTGGAGAGAGTTCCTGTGCTACGTCTATAGGTGGAGTGGGGTATACCCGCTCCACAAGATCCACAAATGAAAATGTGGGTGGATCTAATGGCTCTTCATGGTGGCGTTCCTATCATCAAGTATGACAATGTTTTCTTCCAATGGCTGAGGAATCAACTAATCATGGTGGAAGACTATGCAAATGCTAGGATGAATTTCCATGGGGATCCTAATTTATCTCTTCTCAAGGGATCTCAGTGGGGGGACATGGGTAAGAATATTTTTTTTATATAATGTTTTTGACATTTTAATTATATAATTTTTTTTTGTGTCATCTATCCAAGGCTAATCAAGTGCTCTCAATAATGCATATGTGGGGCCTTATCGTCCACTGGGATCATCTCCCATCCAGAGGTGAGGAGAGAGAGGTGTTGTAGTAGGGGTAGGTTCCATGGATCTCGAGGTTATTGAACATAACCTAGAGGGACTAACTATGAATGTCCTTGATGCCACGATGGATGAATTTCCTAGGCACTATCAACACCACACAGTTGGTGTATCTGCATCTATCAGTCGACTGCTCTGCAAAGTAGCACGGGAAGTTGTTTGTTAACGAGCAACATCCTTGATGTTTTTTGTACATGAATCCACGAGCTTCACTTTTTGATATTTTGGTTGTTAGACAAACACTTTTTGAAACTTTTGTCGTTATAAATATAAATTTCCTACCGGTTTACTTGTTTTTGAAAAAAGTGTGATTGGGTTTATAAATGTCTCAAATGTCTGTCTAACACATAATAAGCCAATGAATTTTTCAATGTATATAGACATCTAGGAATATGTTGATACTCAATGTAATCAAAATGTATTTCCAATAGGTTAATTCGTAAATATACCCGTAACAAAGTAGGACTTCAGATGGAATATATGTTACTCAAATGTAATACTACTAATTGTGAATCAAGTCATACAATAAGATTACAGATTCCAAGTGAAATGGCGTCTGTTAGAAACTCGATAAATAAATTGTATTCCATGATATTATTAGTTGCACAACCAAGGAAAACACCATGTAGACTGATCAATTCATCC
>SNQJ01S0222162.1:0-14976 GCA_010110895.2 Picea sitchensis
ACCAAAACCAACTTGGATACATTTTCTAATTCTTATACTTCAAAAATGGATCTTGAATCTGGATCTATAATTCAACATCTATCCATTTCAAGTGTTTTCAAATGATTTGGATTAGTAAAACTTCGATCTGTGCAAAATTTAGCGTTCTCTTGCCAGTGACAGGTTTCGGTGGTTAACACAAAGGAATTCTAGGTGTATTAACTACCGAAATCTCTGCTTTCGGTGGTTAATGAACAGTCGTCCTATTTGCATAAGCCACTGAAAAATTAGCTTTGTCCAAAACTTCAAAATTGCAAAAATTGATTACCTTGATTGTTTGTTGAGTGTTCAAGGCCTCTTTGATGATGTTGTTCTTGCCATTAGGTACTAAATTGAGTGAACGTCCTTTTGTACCAAGAGAAATCATTGGGTACACTCACTTTTTTCATTTTTCAAATGATCGAGATGTAGCATCAGATCAAGCAATTTAAGGATGGACTACATATGAGTTATTGTAGGTCCATTGATTCGTCTCTCTGGCCGAGAAAAGAGTTGCATATCAACTGCCAGTTTGGATGCAGCAGATGCTTGCCATCGTTGTATTTCACAAAGCTGAATGATTTCCAAATCTAAAACTTGGTAGGTTTCAAGGTACAAATATGCTTTCCTTTGCTTCATTGAATTAGGTAGCTGAGGAAGAGCTTTGAAACAACTAGGATATGTGTAAAGAACAACGACCATCTCCTTTCCCTCTTGAACCAAGCCATTTAGCTAATTGATAAAATTTGTATCCTCCATCAAAGATAGGGGATAAGATGGAACATCCTCATAGTCTATTGGACTTTTAGTTGCATATCTTCCCATTGATAACATAATAGATAGCCCTTGGACATCTTGTTGATCATCCTCCAACGATAATGTGGAGAGAGATGCCACAACATCTTCCACCGGAAATTCCATGTCTTCAAGCTCTGGTGTAATCTCAACCATTTCTCTTCTCTCGTCATGGGAATAATTTCACCGAACAACCTTCTCCTAATCTGAAATATTTGCAGAGAGATCATCTGGATCAAGAGGAACAAAATCCTTACAAGGTCTAGAGAATTTCCATGCACATTGTTCCCAAACATGACCAATCCACCTACTGAGAAGTCAAAAACCTTCAACAATGATATCATACATATTTCCATTGACTTCCTTTCTCCACTCGACATCAATTATTGGTTCAGACTTTGAAAGCAGAAGCTAGTTCATTGCTACAGCAAAACGCAATGCAAAATCATCATGTTCTGAAGGATAACCCCAATATGATTGAGAATGGAGTAATGTCGTTGATACTCCAAAGATTCACGTTGACCAATTTCATGTGGTGTTGGAAGAGAAATGAGCCGACTATGGCTTGAAAATATTTGGAAGTATGAAGATAGTTCTATGAGCATTGTCGCAGGTGAAAGATGAAGATTTGGAAAGGCCGGTATCACAAGATCCCTCTTGAATATGTTGATGAGACGATTTATTTTAACTTTTTTTTTTAATATGGTGTCCCCCTCCTTTTCTAATGATGTTGCTAAAACCACAAGTACAGGCAACACTCTCAGAAGAGCATGGCGCTCTGAGAATAATAGAGCAGAATCTAACTCCAATAAGTAGAAAATCTTAAGTTGAAGCGAACGAACTTGATTTATGACTGGGAGTTAGATCCGATCTCAAAACTCTGTTAGTGAAGACATTTGCACTTCAAATACTTGACACATTTTTGTGGGTCTTTTGCGAAGAGAACCTCAGATCATTTCTAAACCTAGGCATCTGATTGCATGCAATCTTCTACGTTATTTCATTTCGACACATGCCATCCACAACACCTATTTTTCCTCCTTGTGGCACCTGGCATTTTGAATTTGTCTGCCTGTTAATTCTGTGTCACCTCCGTTATCCATCAGGCACCTGCAAAGGGCATTTAATGACATGATAATTGGATCAAATTATCAATTCATAGCTGAGTTTGTAATTCAGACAGGTGTAATAGCATATTTCCCCATACCGTCTACTAAATAGATAACACCAGTCAACGTCCTCCTCCATGACATCTATAGTTCCTGACCAGATGTAAAAGAAATGGCCACTTTATCTTTTGCAACTACCTCAAGAGTTTCTGGAGATGACGATGAGAAGAAATGTATTTCTTTTGTGAGAACCAACCACCAGTCCAGTTTGAGAGACAAGCCCTGAAAATGATCTGTATATGACAATGCAGTAAAAGGAGCATCTAGAACATTCTCCTTTTAACAAACCCTGAACCCAATCCGACAATGAAGCTCTTGACAACACTGGAGTTTGTATAATTCTTTAGCATGTTTGGCGGTAATCCATGACACCTTCTAACTCTGAAGATACTGAGAAAACACTCGACACCTGCAAAATCTCTGGCACTTGCTATCTTGGACATCTGTCAGTGGATCTTCTTCGTGGCTTAGACATTTGGACTTAATTTTAAATCGTGACCTATATTGTAACTTGACCTGCTGACTTGGCATATAGACATTGCATAGGCATTGTATTTGGTCCATGAACTTGATCAAATGACTTTAGCTTTCTTTATGTGTCGACACATAGCATGACTCATGATGGAGTAAAAAGAGCTGGCACTCAGTGTTGGGATTTTATAACTTGTATGTTTAAGTATTGTGGAGACTAACATATGACATGTAAACTAGGAACTAGAAGTTTAGCATATGTTTTGATTCTATAGTTTCCCCACAAGTTTGGTCAAAACTCATAAGGCTCGAGAAGCCTATAAACTTAGGAGTAAAATGAAGTGTGATCTAGTCTTGTAGACTAATGGCTTAACCATTTATTACGATTTTTGTATTGCAGGTTAAAGGAGAAAGGCCATATATTTTAAGGACAAAAGACAATCAATAGGAGCTGTCAAGATTTAATGGAAATTTTGGAAATCATGACATTGGATTGAAACCATAAAAATAGGCAATTCTAGCTAAAATTTGATGAAGGCATTCAAAATTTACCAGTTCATTTTGATCGCTAACAAAGGTGATAAACCAAAACTATGGAGAATGTTCCTTTTTCAAAAATTCAATTCCTCAAGCTCGAAAAAGGGTTAAACTTATGCCTGAGAATACTCTTCTATTGAACCAAAGTTTCTAGAGCATACCTTTACTAGAAAAATTAGCCATCCGGACCAAAAAAGTGGTAAACTACCACCGGAATTGAGTTTGGCGAGCGTGAATGGAAACAAGATTGTTCGGCAATATTTTCATTTTTAGAGAGTATGAAAAGGGATTAAAGAAGACTCCAGGGGGATACTTTTCTCAAGTAATCCAGACGAGATTGAAAATAATAAATAAAGTCTCGTTGGATGTTGTTTTCAAATTTTAAATCGATCTTGAAAATCAACAAAGCGTGCTCATTAGGGAGTCCTGAGGTTAAGGCAAAGAATGATGATTAGAAAAAATAATGAGGCTTCGATATGTAGTAATGACAAGAATAATCGAGGACTCCCAAGCCTATAGTAAAAAAAGATAGTATGGACACCAAAATGCAGCAACACATCCTCCTAGGGAATCCATGTAGAGGTAGGCTCTACCACCTAAAGCAACAAAGAAGGTTATGTGTCGCACTTCGGTGGGTTCGATCCTAAAGACAAATGAACTAGGAAATAGAAAATGAAAGTAGGGAAAAATCTAACCTATATTCTAGTTTCAAGATCAATACCTGTCAGAACAGATCGATACGATGAACAAATGTCAAAGAAAAAAAAATCTCCAAGATCTTGCATATAAGGCCAATAGCAATCATCCACAAGTTAATAAATCCAATATAGATAGCAACTTCAGAAAATAAGAGGTGCTACTGAATACAAAACTTGAAAACAGTAAACCTGAACTATACAATATGTACAAGGCACCATGCAATCATATGGCTCATGCATGGTAGTAGTTCAGGTAGAGCCTGTTGTTAGGATCTGACCAAGAGTCTCTTCGATAGTCAACATGAAACATCTCCCAAAAGGTAAGAAAACACAAACCATGATGTAGGTCTTCCCACAATATAGAAATCATAGTCATGGCTTCAAGGATAGCCTCATCTGAAGGAAATTCAAAATCTGAGAAATTGCACAAATGAGGAGGGTCGACAGTCCCAAAGGGAGAAGAAAATAGACCATATTCCATATGATGATGGAGGTTTTGATGAGGATTGGCAGATTATATCAGAAAAGAATTATAATCATGAGGGCTTCAATATATACAAACAGTGAGATCAGACTTAGAAGGAGACTCGAGATCACTTGGACCAAGAGGGGGAAGAAAGGGATCCCATTCCCCCATTAGATAAACCAACGGATCAATTGTTGAGACCAAGTATCAAGAAGGAAAACAATAGTGAACAAGTTCCTGCTTAAGAGAAATTGAACACTGATGATAATATGCCACATAATTTACTTGTGGTGGGGTAGAGTCTACATGAATACTAAGAACATATAAATGGGTAGCCTGAAGACCAAGTATCAAGAAGGAAAACAATAGTGAACAAGTTCCGCAGTGCCTAAGCCCCACCTGCTGCTACAATCTCTGTTCTAGGGAAGGGTGAGTCTACAAGGAATACTAAGAACATATAAACAGTCTAATTAATGTCAATTAAAATAAACATTGTGTAACCACAGTTAAATATTCTTATCCCCTTTGTGGATAAAGTGTACCAAAAATATAAGCATATTATATTGACAAGTAATCCCCAAATAAAAGTATAGGTCGGCCCTAGTAAAAAGTGAAATGACCATATATAAATACAACAGTTCCAAAGATCCCTGCTTTTCTACACCTCTAGTTTTTGGTATTGTGCAGTTTTCGTGGTTTCCAAGTCTCGCGGGCAGGAAGAAGAGAAGGATGATAAAGGGTTTCTAGGGTTTCCAATTCCATGAAGTTCTTTGATTATTTTATGGTCTAACATCATGGTAGTTTTTCTCTAGTAGAGAGAGAGTTATTATGGTTCTGTACTTGGTTATTGAATCATATTAATGAGGTTTCCTATTGGGTTTTCTTCCCTGAGGGTTTCCTAGGATAAATGGGTTGTGTACTCTATGATCTTATTTATTTCATAGTAATATCTTTATTATAAGAGCGTTATAACCGCATTAATTAATACGAACCCAGACATTAATAACAACTAAGAAAGAAACTTAATACATGGTATCGTGAGCAGGCGAGCATTGTTGCAACGACCAGGCCCAGTTTTGTCTGGATTAAAAAATTAGGGTTTATTGAATATTTTGAATTTCTCCCTCCACAAGGGCTTCGAAAAGATGATAAAGATGGATGCCATGAACAACAATGTCAGATATGGTGATAGGGATCTGGCAGGTGGTTTTCCTCTGGTGATTGTGTTGAATTGTCTGGATGACTGTAGATTCGAAGATGACACCCTCAACGACATATCCATAATCAAACATGTGGAGCTCTCACACATCGTAGATGGGAGCATAGAATTGGCCATGGATTTTCTCCTTCATTTCCTCGCTTATATCCCCTGGTTTTTGCAGAGGAGGCTTCATCCATGGCAACTGATCTTCTACCTTGGCTTATCCGAAAAGGTCGTCGCGTTCTCCCTCGCTTCAGATATAGGTTTGTAGATCATCCATGTCGACACAACCCGGGCCGAGGAGGTGGCCGACACTATCATGGCCTTGTTTCTAGGACTGATCCGCCACACACAATTTGTTGTTGAAAAGGGCTTTTCCAGCTCCAACTCACTTAGATCACTCCATCCCCTGTGTTAGGGTATGCGTCGCTGCCACAGTCGCATGCTTACGATCATCGGCCGATCGGCCTCATCCTGTGCTCTCGCCACCAGGAGCCTAGATTTCAAGATGAGAGTCCTCTATTATGATTGCAAAGAGGTGAAGGGAAAATCTATGAGAGGGCATAGATCTTTCCCTCCAGTTTCCAAACAGATGGATACTCTTAATGATTTTCTCTCTGCAAGTGATCTTGTATCGCTCCACTATGTTGTGACAAATGAAACACTACATATTATAAATATTAAAACTTTACAACACATAAATCCAGGGGCCTTTATCGTGAATACTAGCAGTATCCACTTATTGGATGATTGTGACCTAAAGAAACTTATAATATATGGCACTGTGGAAGGATGTGGACTGGATGGTGCGGAAGGTCCTCAATGGATGGAAGCATGGTGTCTATGCGGATTTATCAAAGAAAAGGATAAAGAAAAAGATAAAAATATCTATTCCGTGTATGATCACTCATGAGAGAGACAAAGGTATGTGCTTATCTATGATAGTAAGGGAAAATTTGGTAATTTCGAGAAGTTAGAGTGAAAAGAACAAAAAGTCCATTCATGATTAGGCTCGGGATGTGTACATGGTTGAACAAAAGTTTTTCTTAAGAAAATATGTGTACTATTATGATAAAATAATGATTATCATTTTATTTTGATTATCTTATTGTTACCCACCTACTACAAGTGACATATCTCATAAAGCATATTTTAAGTAAGTTTACAGGTCTCGAAGAAAGAACTTATGCCTTGACTCGCAGAAGTTAGACAACATGAGAAGGACTTAAGATATGGTGATGTATAAGTAAGAACCGTGATAGTATCCGGTATTTATATAGGAGCATGAGGTTCCTAAAGATGCAAAAACATAAATGTTCAAGATGAAGGGAAAGATGGATACTCAAATATAATTGATGAGATGCAAGTAACTACAAGTTTCTCCAGTACCATTATTATAGATGAGGGAGTGTGTTGATCCAAGATGAAGTCGAAGAAATAAATGTTCAAACTCAAGAAGGCACCCAAGATATTACATAAGAGAACTTCAAGGATGATGATCATTAGATGTTACACAGTTAAAAGTCTCTTAGTTTGGTGCAATAGGGAGCCATGTCTCCAAGTTCTAAATGGAGGATCATGATTTGGTGAAGTTAGGAAAGCAGTGGTCCATGGAAAAATTTACTCGGATGAGTAATGAGACATTTTGATCAATATGAAATCTATCTAGTAGATGGATGGTTCCCAAAAGATGGGTAGCAAGGTATTATACCATTGAAATATTTTTTACCACAAAATATTTTTTCAAATCCCATAGCTAGACCTTCAGAGAAGGAAGAGACCCTCATAGAGAGAGAATGAGAAATCCCACAAGTATACCTTCATAGATAAGGAAAATAGAAGAGGAGACTTTAGAGAAGGGGAATGAGAAATCTTCCAAGGTTGGCCTCTATCCATGTTGAGTTTTGCCACTCTAGGGACATGCTAGAATACCTCGTGAGATAGTGCGACCTGTTCCCTCATGTAGAGAAGAGTGTGATATTTCTCCAAGGGCAGCTAACACTCTTTGGCTAAGGATTGAGTATCCTGAACACAAACCTTGACCATGTGGAAATGGCTAGTTGGATCTTGAGTTTTGTGTCATGACCCTCTACGTGGATCATGAAAGGGAGTCTAGTCTTTCCCATGATAGCATCTTAGCTTCTCTATTTCATGTGGGATTACTAGGAGTGAAGTTATGGTAGTAGTCCTCCCTCAAAGTGGATGGTAAGATAGAATACAAAGCAGTGAGAACAAAAGGAATCACAACCTTTAGAATTTTATGTGAAGATAAGACATCTTCTCAGGTAGCATATATCTTCTGGCCAAATATATATTTTGTGTGAAATGAAAGAAGAAAGAGTATCTTCTAATGGAAGATAAAGAGAGAAAAACTTCTTTAATATGGATTTATGGAGAACCAATCAATGATCGTGATGCAAGATGACCAAGTGGATTATATTGATGCCTCTTGTTACCCAATTGACGACATGTTCAGCTTCGATGATGTTATCTAGTGGATGTTGTTACCCACCATTGATGATGTTATCTAGTTGATGATGTTGCCTAGTTGGTGATGTTATCCAATTGATGATGATTATCCAACTGATGATATTTCAGCTGAGATCACATCCAATGACTCCGCCAAGTTGATGTTAGAATACCTTCTTGGTTAAGAGGGAGTGTTGAAATATTGTATAACTGAGAGCACATTCTCATCCCTTTGTGGATAAAGTAAAAGATAAATATATATATATTATATTGAAAATTTGGCCCCAAATAAAAGTACAGGTCAACCCCAGTAAAAAGTAAAATGACTAGTATAAATACAACACCCCAACACCTCATTCCAACATCCAGTTTTTCACACCTTCTATGCTTTTTTGGGTATTGCGCAGTTTTTCAGGGTTTCAAGTCTCATGCAAGGTGAAGAAGAGAAGGAGGATAAGGAGGTCGTTTTCTTAGGGTTTTACCCTACGGTTCTTTGATTATTTTCTGGTTTATCATCATGGTAGTTTGTCTCTCAGAGAGATATTCCTCGTATTGTACTTTGGTTATTGAATCTATATTAAAGAAGTTTTGTTAAGTTTTATCTCCTTGAGGGTTTTCCCAAGATAAATGCTTGTGTTCTCTGTGATCTTGTTTCTTTCACTAAGATCCCTTATTATGTTGTTGTTATAAACTCTGAATAATTACTTCATTGTCATGCAGATTAATACTAACAAATAAGAAAGAAATCCTTAACCTTAGGGATGGCAGGATTATCATATGCCAACTCGGGTCGATAATAGTGAAAATTCTTCCATTATGAGGGAAATTCATCACCCATAAGAGCATAGACACTACAACATTCTTAGAATATACATAATCATGCCCGAAGCATATTGAAATCTAGTAGGCCTTGCACCACTATACATCAACAAGGATAGTCTTCCCACCTAACAAGATAGGTAACTCAAGAAGAATCCACAAATATTCACTCAGGGATGTCTATCAAAATCCAACAACTCATGTGAATTTGGCTCAACTTGGTAGAACCCAAAGATTTTCAATTCGAGAGTAGATAAAATACTTGTGGAGACTCCTTCATCCGTCCATAATACATTGGTAAAAAAATTACCAATCCTAAATCCTTTATTTGAAAATGCATAAGAAGGGAGGGTCTACCAAGGTCATTCCAAAGGAAACCATCCTAGGTCTTGTAGGTGCCTCGGAAGGACCGGAATGCCCCTTGTTAAGAAAGCACCGATTTAAAAATAAAAACATAGTCGCAGACACATCACTCCCGTAAGAAGATTGGGATCAACCTAAGATTGCATCAAAGATGACCACTTTGGTAGACTCGAGACTTCCCAAGAGAAGAGTGGGATCAGCCAACATTGTATCGGCATGACCAATTCAACCATTGGTTGAATAGGTTGTGAGAAAACATGTTCTCGAAGGTGCACTCCGCAGGATTTCATAAAAGATTTCCACCGGCATGACCACTTTCAACCTTCAATTGCTGAATAGGCCGCGACGAACTCCCTAAGAATTCAAAAATCAGACCCGCAGATAGGGACCACAATCTTCGCACCTCTGGAATGTCAGGGCATAAATGACTAAGTTGATATCCCATATAAATCTTACAAATGAACTTAGTCTTTATCATCCCATCCATCTCATAGGTTTCTCAACAAAATCAATGCCCCTAGCATGACCTGAAGTGAAGTTGGTTATCTATCCTCAACATGAATTGCATTGACAAGACTCGTCTCTCAAACATGAATTGTAGTGGTTGGTTGCACATCTCCAAATACGACTGCAGAGGTTAGTGATTGGTCGATAAAATGACTAGCAGAGGCTACAAACCTATCACCAGTATGACTAGTAGTGATTGGAATGTTCCAACATGACTTGTAGAGTTTAAAGTTTGCCCCATCAAGGAATTTCATAGGTTGCTGGACAACTCCAAATACGACTAGTAGAGGTTGGTCAAGCTTTCCCCAAGACCGTATGATGGGTGTTGGATTTGAACATGACTTGCAGAGGTTATCAACCAATATCCAACATGACTAAAATAGGTTGGTTTGACACTCCCAACATGACTCTGGTAGGGTCGGTGGTCTTCGAATACGACTTGCAGTATATTGAATACCTTATCTCCAACATGACTCCTGCCATAGGTTGTTGATTTTCTTGCTATTATTTCTTCTATTTCGCTTAGACTTCGCCACCAAGATTCATACTTTAAACTAGAAGGCAGGTATGAGGAGGAGAAGACTTTTCTAAAAAAGGAACATCAACATGATTCTCATGACATAAGGTTCTTAACTAATAATATTCAAGAGCACTCGGGACATTTGGCATGGTACCCAACAAAACCGATAGTCCCACATTCAACCCAAGAATGTGTCAAAGTGGCTAGTCATCAAAGGGACACCAACGTTTCGCAAGAAAGGAAAATCACAAGAATCCTCTCGAGAAGGAGTTCCTTGTTTGGTATCATCAGTAACTTTATCCATGAATATTATGCACAGTTTCTCCCCTTTCGGGATCGTTCAGTTTCGTAAAAGTTTCACACACTTACTCTAGCAAACCAGTGTTATAAAAAATGCCTATGCAGGTAAACTCCCACTTTTCTAAGAGAAAGAACCAAAATTCCTCACGACCGGAAGAGTGGGTATTCTACCACCTTAGGTCAGATACCCAAAGAAATGAATGAGTAACTCACTCATGGAAAACCAGGAGCATAGAGCACACACTAAAATTCTAAAGACAACCAACAAGGATTAATTAACTAGGTAGTTGGACAATACACCAATTGACACTCAGGAGAAACTAACCGTGCAAGGGAAACTCTGCCATGGAAGCCCCCAGGGTATACTCTATGAAGGCCGACATCCTGATGTTTGTTCTAGGTACCGTGGTATACCCCTGCCTATGTAAGTCCATAAATTTGAATAGGAAACAGGTTGCCAACTCACAAATGCAATACTGAAGCAGCACTCGGATGTCACGCAGATCATAATAAGAAGGATAAGTCTGAAGTCTCTTCAAGGGTGTTAAAGGAAATTGGTTTGGAAGACAACCGAGGACCTCGCATCAAATTGTGGCCCATGAAGCTCCATAGGAAAATTTGATTAGTAGTGTTCCCAAGAAATGTAAGTTTTAAACTCCTGAAGTAAAGCAATGCATATAGATTCTTAAGCAAAATAGAATTTAATCAATGGCTCATGCTACTGTGGTACACGTAGATTTATATAATCGGGAAGTTAACTAGGGAAAAAAACTTCTTGTATTCTATTATACTGAATTTCACCTATCTACCCATATATATATGTTTTAGGTATTTCGATAATGTCCCTCAATCCCTGAACTGGATTAATTTGTTTTAAACTTCTTAAAATACAAATCCACCAAAAATAGCAAAAACGGCCCAAAAAAAAAAAATTCGGGCCGCTGCATGTAACCAGTGGGGGGAATACCTTCCCCCCCCCCTTGGACCTCTCTAGGAAAGCGCCTAGTGCACAAGACACAAACAGGGCACTACTACTAGGGATCGTTAGACGCAATTGTCAAATATGATCGCCTAAGCACAATAATACGCCGAAAATAATATAACACATACCAACATTCCCCACTTGTTGTTTTCTTGCATCCAGTGGTCTAGGGGATTATATAGTCAAAAACTGTGGTAGAAATTCTAATTGCTACTCTACACCCGAGAACTTTCTGCGTTTCCGCTGACTTTGTTAATGAATCTGTTACATTCTTCAAGGTATCAACCTTTTCCAACAACACCTTCTTTTCCTCAACTGTCTCACAAAGGGATACTAAACATCAATATGCTTTGTCTTTAAATGATAACCCGGGTTCTTTCCTTTAGTATTTCACTTTGATTGTCACAATATAATATCAATTTGTTGTTGTACCAACCCAATACCTAAACAATACAATTCGTAAACTATTGTTTCTTCCTTTGCTTTCATGAGTGGTTGTATTCAACTGAGAGTGCTAACACTATAGGCCCAGATTTTCCTCTCATCCAATCATTGCTCCTCCGTATGTTAAATACATACTCCACTTGTAGATATTCTCGCTGCATCCGCATCTCCAGCTCGTATCAACAAAGCCATGTAATGTCCAATACCGGCCCAATCCTGGTCTCCTTGGTAACACAATCCATAACCGGTAGTTCCATAAAGATACCTAAAGACCCTATTTAATGTTTTCCAATGCTCCTTCCCCGGTTTTGGCATATACCTGCTCAAAACTCCCACTCCAGATGCAATGTCCAGCCTAGTATAGACCATTGCATACATCAAACCCGCTAACTTCACTGCATACACGGAATAATGGGATATGTCCTCCTCTTCTTCTTCCGTCTTGGGACACTAATTCCTCAGATAAATTTGGCTAACTATAGAATAGGAACCTTGACCGTTTACTTCCATGCATATTACAAGGTTAAACCTCCTTGCATTATCAAGCAATTTCATTTTCTCCTATTCAAATCCGTAGTTTCGTTTGTACTACTCCTTTTGTGAATTCCATCTCTGCACGAAGTTAGCAACACCGGAGACCCTCTGCCAAATTTGAGGATAGATGCGTAATTTTCACCTCCTTATGTAGTGTCGTATGTTATTTCCTACCAACAACATGTATCAAGATACAATCGTGATAAATGAAGTGATTCTCAACCTGCTTGGAATATACATGCTGATCAACTTCTACTTCTTACAAATCCCAATCCAGATGTATGTGTCAAAATTTTGTAACCAAATTCTAGGTGATTTCTTTCAATTCATATAGTACCTCTTTAGCTTACGTATCAACCTCCCTTTCTTTCCTTCACTCGGCTTTCTCACCGCTTCATGTAGATTTCTTCTTCTAGATCCCTCATGTAGGAATGTTGTCTCACATCCATTTGTTCCACTTCAAGATTAAAATCATCAAAATACAGATATGTTATGAAGAAGTTAACTTTAACAACAAGAGAAAAATCTCACCAAAGTTAATTCCCCCTGGACAACCTTTGCTACTAACTGAGCTTTGTATTATCCACTTTTCCTTGTGCATTAAACTTTTTCTAAACAACCATTTGCTACCAAAAAAAATTCTTCCAACTGGCAACTCAAATATATCTCTATGCCTCATTCACTAAGGCATCCATTTCTTCAACCGGCCTTCTTCCAGAGTTTACTATCCCTCTCAATTCACTCCTCTTCCCCGACGCTCATCATCATCGCATTAGATAATCTAAAATTTTGAATGTAAATCAGGTGGACTATGCCTTTCTCGTTGCCTTCTTTCCGTCGTTGATCTCCTCAATATTGGGGGTATGAGGGTTCTTCTTCTTCTTCTTCTAATTCCTCTGCTTCAGACATGATTTGGATTTTGCATCATCCAAATCACGCTCTATTTTCTCAAGTTCATCTTGTGTTGGTGGAATTTTGTTGACACATATTTGTTGACGAGAGGGGGGTGAACGTTAGCTACCTAGCTAATAATCCTTTTCAAATGTTATATCAATGTAGAATTATTATCCACAATGAGTGCATTGAAATAAACAAATCAATACATGCACAATACACTGCTGTTTTACTGAAACCCAACCTGAGAAAACCACTGAATAATGTGATTTTTCCTTATATGTATTGAAGAATTATGGCATTCATTAGCACCAACTTCCTTTGTTTCTAGGCTATTAAATGGAAGGAGGTTCCAACCTCCGCTTGTCGCTACAAACTTCGAGGGGGAAAGGCCCAACTCCCCAAATCTTTCAGCAAACTTGAGGTTACAACCCCCAATGTCCTTTCAAGTTACAACTAGTTGGGTGGCTACAATCCACCTTCTCCTGCCTGGCTCCGCCACCTTAGCATGAAGTAGAATGATGGGAACCATTGTCACACTACCACATCGATATATCTCACAGTGAACCTGCACTCAACAAACCAACCATGCATCAACCTCCTCGTATTCATAAACAAGTACCAACCATGTAACCAACCTCAGAATCAACCTCACAGACCCATAAACAAGTGCATCAACCATGCACCAACTTGTACCATAAACAAGTGCATCAATCCATGGGACCAACCTTTAATCAAATCAGACCATAAACAAGTGCATCAACCATGCACCAACTGTAATCAACTAGAAATATATAAACAAGTGCATCAACCATGCAATAATCCTATAATCAATTTGTTCCTATAAATATGCATCCAAATCCATAAAAATTGGTGACAAATAACGTATGGGCGTCAAATTCACTCATAAACTATGACTCACATTATGTACCAGCAACATCATCAACTATACACACTCCCATGTATGTGTGAACTCATCAACTATTGTCTCAACCATGTTCAACATGTACCTCAACCAAAGTTTTCCCTCATCAATTTCATCATCAAATCTGATTTTTAGCTCTGTAATAGACCTAGTGTATCTGATCACATTCCTGCAAACCTTCCTTAACTTTAACACAAGAGACTAGCATTTTCATCAAACTTTTCTTTAGTCTCACATGCCTAGTTTTTGGATTAGTCAACAACCCTAACTTGAAGTAATCATAACTTTGAACCAGTAATGTATAAAGATATGAAACTGATAAAGAATGTTCTTTAGTGTGTTTTATGCAATTCCTCCAAGTGTCACTACTTGTAATTTCTCAGAAAAGGCGTTATAGCAAAAATGGTATACCTTGTTGAATTCTGGCTTATTCTAGAGAACAACCTTGTAGAGCATGCCCCGCACAAAATATTTGATTAAATGATCTGAAACTGTTACACCTCATACTACAGACTGTACTCTAACCAACACATTTGGTCTCACTAAATTGGGATCTGTTATGAATAATTTATGACATTTTTACCCGAAACACCTGATTTTGACTAGTTTTAGGACTGGCCACAAACCCTATTTTCCACAGAGTGTAACTCCAAAAATACAACGACCCACAAGATAAATTTTGAAACAAAGATACTTGTATATGGTTTCTCACTTGAATAGCAATTTTAGGATCTGAAACATTATAGAAAAAAAGTTATAGCGAAAATGGTGAGATGACCTGAAAATAACATACCTTAGAAAGCACCATCAAAAGAATTTATCCTTCCTTGCATTTCGGCCTTATTTTCTTCACTTTCCTCAGAA
>SNQJ01S0222164.1:0-14976 GCA_010110895.2 Picea sitchensis
TATTGTGTGTCTTCTGTGTTTTTTTTTGTTTCTGCATTTGTTTTATTTTATTGCTCCGCGGTCCTGTTTTTCTAACAATATGAAGGTTTATTGAGAAAATGATTTGCACATTCATTACTTGATGTAGAGGAGGAGAATAGACTAGTTTACAATTTTTTCATGGATAGAAAAGGGATTACATAATAATAATACTCTAATTTTAAGGTCAGATATCAAATTGGTGAATGAGACCCTCTTGTTTGTGGGACTATACAATATAGTAGATATGGTTCATGAATTAAAACAAGTCTAAAACTAATATGACTATGATTTAAGACTTATCATTGCATCTTCAATTAATTATATAATAATTATTATTTATTATTTATTTATTTTTGTTTTTTCTAATAAATGGATGCAAAACATGTAAGCTTAATAAAAAATGTTTCAATGAAAAGTTTGTTTTTTTTTCTAGTTGGTTGGTTGGTTGGTTTTATGTTTTAGAAAAAAAAATCTTCATAGTTAGGAAGAATTGTATGTATTCCCCACACTTGGGTTCAAATCTTTCTTTGATGACATTTTCTCCTTGGGAGTCCATATGATTGTAAGCTGACCATACCTTGATTCTCCATGAATAACAAAATGTGCATTATTATTCTGTGGATGTAGTCTTCAAGATGAACCACAATGAAAAAAAAAGAATGAATAATTAAATAATCAATAATATATGTTTAGAAAAAATGAAAAAATGTTATCAAATCTTTATTAATAAAATTGTAAATATATGTTTTTAATAAGAATTGAGAGATTTTGTATTAGCAAAAAGGTGCGGCAAGAGCACTCCCCAGGCTCCCCAGAGATACAAAAATTCATGGCCTCATATGCATGTAATGCATAACATATTTTCCAAACCATATTTCCAGGTCTTATCAACTCAGATTCAAAAATCAGTGGCCTATAACATATTGCTAGCAAAATAATTGACAACACCAAAACATGATTATGTTGGATTTCAAGCCCTACTTCTTGTCACTATTGGCTCATATGTTGAAGGAGTCTTTTTATTCTTCCCTACTACCATCCAACCTATATTGTCAAATGGTTGGGTTAGTGCTACCATCCACACATTTTTTGGATCTAGAGGTTTTAATTTCTTTAATGCTTCAACTCCTTTCGTCTCATCTGCCCAACTTGCTGATGGATTGGGGTTAATAAAAATATGACTATCATTACCCAAATCGAGAGGAGTCTCAATTCCCTGCCCCAAATCCGGAGAAACAAATTCCTTTATCTTCGACTTTTGAGATGTTTCTTGTTGCATTTCTTGAAGTATCGGATTTTGTAGAGTTAAGGGATCTATTTGTGAGGGGCTTTCTTTGTCTTGTGGAACCTTTCCCTTGTATTTTGAGATGATCTAATGGTCATCATTAGATTCAACCCACCAAGTTGATTTCCATTGGTGTTTCATGTTCTTCCTAGTCCCATTGGGGCATTGTGCTGCAATATGTCATGTTTCAAACAAGATGCGCATTGAAAAGAAACTCTTTCTTAATATATTTTCTAGGATCAAGAATAATTTTTACATGTCAAAATCATTTATGTAGGTAACCCTTTACTAAATTCCATTTCCACATAGATTTCAACATATGTAGATATGTTTTGCTTCGCAGTTTCATGGCTTTCAAAGTGGAACTTTCCCAAAGTTGAACCGATGGCTTCAAGAAAGGGTAAACCCCAAAATTGCAAGGGAAAATTTAGGAGCCACACCAAACTGGAGATAAGGAGATAATATCAGTCAAGGGATTGAAGGAAGGACTCTAGGGTGTCATGCATAAACCTAAGTCTCCCCTAAACCATAGACCTGAATTGAAAATCATATCCTTATCTTCCTCAATGTCGAACTCAACAACGAAGAAGCCTTTCATGCAAGGATGAATGAAATATTCTTTTTGTATGATTGGAATCCAAGTAGAATAAATCCAACCATTGATATTTGTTAACCTTGGTCATAAACCATTGAAGCGACACATCAAACACACAGATCTATACTATTCTTCCTCCTGATCGACATCTTGACGTATGGGAATGGTAATAGACGGGGCTTCTTGAACCACAAAAGAATAAGAAGGGGAAACAAAATCTTTCTTGATTACATTGCAGAAGGAGGAACCAAAATGTGGAGTTGGAAAACCACATGCTGGAAACCTGCTCATGGACTTGGAGGGAGCTGCCCCACGATGATGAGAATCAACAAATTTATAGGCTGGTGTAACCATGGATGACGATGGAATAAACCATACAAAATCACACAAACAAGCTCGATGGGTTGGGAGTGGTCAGGGATAAACCCTATCCATCACAACTAAGTGTAGGAGCAGTGCCATTCGATCCCTAATTAATAAAATTGTAAATATTAATTACAATAACAAGAATTTCTATATTAAAAATAGGGTTTTAGAATATTCTTCAAAGTCTTAAGAAAAGGAGAGAGATGAGACTAAAAACAAAACCTAATCTTGAACATTTTTTCCTTTATCATTTAGAATACTACTTTTGAATGGTGCATGCATAGAATAATCATGGCCATGTGTTTGGTTCCTCTAGCCATATTTGGATTGTGGGGTCTGGTGGAAAAATTTCGATCCCTTTCCTTTGGCCACATTTTCCTCACAGACAAAGGAGTGGGAATTTTTGTTTATCTTCACTCCTTGGCCTTGTCGTTTCAATTTAGATGGAAATGTGTGCATTTCAAATTCGCTACATATCAAATTAGATCGTTGGATATCAAACTCCATAATCATTGCATAACAAATATGTTGGATCGCTAAACCCATGGATCATTGTATTGCTATAGAATCAAATTCGTTGGATCATTGACTAGTTTCATATCCAATCTGTTGGATCGTCGAACCCGTACATATCAAATATATTGGATCGTTGCATATCAAATTGACTTTCAAGTTTATTCAATGATATTGAATCTATTTTCAAGATTTACATTTCAATCTAAGTATTGAAGCATCTAAATTCTATTGGCATCTTTTCGTTTATATTATGATATGGGATTGTGTGATTCCTTCAATGAAACTTTATGAACAACCAATATCTATGGGCATTCATCTATAACTAGTCATGGAAGTTGTGTTAATATTTACCAATATAAGAAATGGAAAAGCATACATGTACATTTTGGTTGGAAAAATAAGTGTATGATAACATTTATTAATCAAAAATTATTTTCAGTGTGAAACGAAGAAGTGTATGATAAAATTTACTAATTAATTTTTTTTTAGTGTGAATTGTTTTTAACTAATAAAACCATTGTTAAAGAAAATATAGAGAATGTTACCCTCATAATTTTATTTTTGTAAGGAAAATATTTATTCATATGGAATAAGAAGTTAAATGTTGTAGCTATCTAATCCAGAATTGGATCCAAGAGGCTTCCTAGGTCTAGAAAAGGCAAAAAAATGAAAGTTCTTGGAATTGAATGAAACAATGTCCATTGCGACCAGCTCGTCACACTGATTCTGGCCCTATATTTACTTCCTCAAACAGGCGCTATATGTGACAATTATTCTACTCTGATCGTTTTCCCAAATAGGTAAAAAGTCAATTGCGATTGGCTCGTCACATTGATTTTGGCCCTATATTTACTTTCTCAAACAAACATTGTATGCGACAATTATTGCACTCTGACCATTTCCCAAACAGGTAAAAATTCCATTGCGATCGGCTCATCACGTTGATTCTGGCCCTATATTTACTTTCTCAAACAAATGTTGTATGCGACAATTATTGCACTCTGACCATTTTCCCAAACAAGTAAAAAGTCAACATGAAAAGAGTCAATGTTGATGTCAGCATGATATCATCATGCTGACGTAGCATTAGGACATGTGGCAGCACAACAACAGTTTGATTGGGCAGAGGGAAAATCCACTTAGATGTTGACAAGTGGCAACTTTTAGGCAAATGAAGAGGTGCCATGTGGCACCCTATCATTGGATGGCAATTTAAAAGTCTTTTAAGACTCATGGAATTCAAACCCATCACCTATTGCTTGGGGAAAATCTTTGGGAAAGGGCCATTAACCAATGCACCCATTTAGGACTTGTGTAAACATAAAAAAATAAAGTGTATGCAATGTGTATGGGGGTAGAAGGGGGTTGGGGCTAAGCCCCCAACTTGCAGGTTCTATTAATACATGTGACCACTGTGGATAGGGTGCAGGTGCCACTATCTAACCTCCAACACATGAATGTTTAAGCAAGGACCCTCCATATGCTTCAGGATCTAGAACCATGGTTTAGGTGTGCACCCTAAGGGCGTGGTCTTATACAATTGCGCCACATGACCATTGTTTATGGGCTAGGGGCCAACCTGCAGCCCTTTGGGTTGGCACTTGGCCATCTTTTATGCATGTGACCCTTAAATGGAGTGCGCACCCAACCCCCTTGGGATAATTTTGATATTTTGTTATACATGTGGGTTTTACACTGTAGAATAGTGGACTTTATTGGATTTTATGCCTGCTATTGGAGATTTTTACCCATTATTGGGGGATATTGGGCCTTTTTTGAGGCCAGATTTTGGGAGGAAGTTGGGGGATGATAACCAACTTAAGATATATATAAACTAGGCCTTATTGAGGCCACGAGGGAGATTTAGAGAAAAGTTATGCTAAAGGAAAGCCAAGCCAAAACCATTTTTATGCAGGGAAGCTGTTGAGGAGCGCACCTTTGCGGGCCATTTTTGGGAGCTCTGGTCATCCGATTTGAGTGTTGTTTCTTCTGTTGGGTTATAAATATTTGGGAGAACAAGACCAAATCATTCTTGTATCCTTTTGTCACTTCTATGATGTACTTATTGAGCTTTGAAAAAAAATAAAGAAGCCTCACCCACTAAGACAAAGGCTCAGAGATGTAGGTGAGATTGTCGAACTCTGTTGTCACATTGGTGTTATGGTTTGCTTTTGTTTATTTCTTCATTTCAGTTCTACATGATTATGTGGCTGTGATAACTTCTCATATCTTCTTCCTCTTTTATTAAGCTTCCTTAATTGGTTAATCAACACATGCTTAATAACTCAACCATAGTCATTAAAAGTTCTTTTCGGGTCAAGTGGTATCGGAGCCAGTTGAGGTTTGGATTTGAGTTTTTCATGTTAAATAGGGAAAAGATACTTCATGGTGAAGGGGATCTTGTTGCAGAGAATCCATTAATTGGATTGAGAAACACAGCTTCTCACAGTGAGAAGATGGCATCGGAAGAAGGGCTTTCTCAGGATGAGAAAGAATTTCGAAAAGATTTCTTTTCCATGTTGGAGATGATAAAAGTTTTGTATGAAGATTACTTGGAACGTAAGAAACCAAATCTGGGTGAATCTTCAAAGGGAAAAGTGAAGAGGGAGAGGATCCTCCTCAGATTCCTCTTTCACCTCCATCATCACCTCCTGCTTCTCCTTCTTCTTCAAGTTCAAGTTCTAAATCCAATGCAAAGAAACATGTTCATAAACATAAGAATGAAATGCCATTAGTAAAACTTGATGTTAAATTTGAGTTACTCATATATGATGGTGAAGTAAATTCAGAGAGACTTGAAAATTGGGTCTGGTAGATGGAGTTTTACTGTAGTATGCAATAGATCAAGGATGAGGCCACACAAATCAAGTTGGCATCATTCAGACTTGTAGACACAACACTCATCTGGTGGAAAAACAAGTTGAAAAACAGAATGCAACAAGTGGGTAATGTATTTCCATCATGGCAAAGTTTCATTTCTACACTTAGGAAGCAATTCTATCCTTTGGGTTATAAATAAAAAGCATTAATTGAATGACAAGATTTAAAACTAAGAAAAAGAAAAACAGTGCAAGAGTATACAGATGGATTTCGAAAAATGGCATTGATGTTAGATATCCCTTTACATACCCAAGAAACCCTTATGAAGTATATAGGAGGTTTACCTACACACATTAGAAACACTGCATTGATGTTTGACCAACTAACCTTGATGTGGTTTCTATTCAAGCAACGTATATTGAAGCAGGGAAAGAAGGTGTATCAGGGGAAACGTCTTAAAGGAAAGAGGACAAGAGGAAATGGCACGGCAAGAAGTCAATGTAGTGACGAGAAAGGAAGGTAGACCCTCTTGCAAGCATTGCAAGAAAGAGGGGCATGGTGAGGACTGTTGTTGGTAGTTGCATCCCGGGAAGAGGCCAAAGTGGTTCAAGGAAAAGAAAGGGAGGCAAACAGTTGCAGTGAGAACACGACCAACAGACTTGGGATCGAATTCATGTGATGAATCTAAGGTTTCATTGGTTGGTATGATAGGTAAAATTGGTGAAGGAATTGATTGTAGAAGTAAATTGTTTCATATAAGGACCATCATGTGACACACTAAGGTGGACACATTAATTGACAGTGGATCTCAATCTAATCTAATTTTAGAAGAATTAGTTAAGCAATTGGGATTAAAAACAAAAGTACATAATAAGCCATACACACTTAAATGGATAAGCAATCATCATCAAATGCACATAACAAACAAGTGCACAATCAAATTTGAAATTTCATCTAAGTATGTGGATGAGGTAACATGTGATGTAGTGACACTAAGAGAATGTGGAATGGTCTTAGGTAGTCCATATTTATATGATCATAAGACAATCTTCTACAGGACAAAGAATCAATATCAATTAACCAAAGCATGCCAAGATTATGTGGTTCATGCTCATCATGTAAAGGAAAATAAAACTCTTCAAACAATGGACTAATTAAAGAAGGAAATGCAAGAAAGAAACAAACCTATAATTGTTTCAAATGAAGTAATCGATCTTAAGCAAGAACAAGAAATGATTGTTGAATGGAAAATCAATCAAAGTTTGCTTCAAGATAAGCTCATGTCGTGGAAATATTACAAGTATATAATCTCATTTGCAGTCATGTTTTTGATACTATCATTAGTAATTTTATATACATGGATTATAGTGGCTTTAGTAAAATGTGACAGGGTTCAAATGGCTAACAATATGATGTTAGTTGTCATGATTGTGTTATAGTTGATCCTGATAAGACATGTTCACAGGACAAAGTTCAGAGACAGAAGACAAGCCAGGTGGCCTATCCCGAGCTTGTTGACTGGTCAGTAACCTCTTGGGGACCAAAAGGTCCTTAGTGGGGAGCTGTGATCCAGAATTAGATCCAGGAGGCTTCCCAGGTCCAGAAAAGGCTCAAAAATGAAAGTTCTTGGAATTGAATGAAACCAATTCCATTATGACCGGCTCATCATGTTGATCCTGGCCATATATTTACTTTCTCAAACATATTTTTTATGTGAGAGTTATTACACTCTGACCATTTTCCCAAACAGGTAAAAAATCAACAAGCAAAAATTCAATGTTGACGTCAACATGACATCATCATGCTGACATAGCATTAATACATGTGGAAGTACAACATCAGTTTGACTATGCAAAAGGCATATCCACTCAGATGTTGACAAGTGGCAACTTTAAGGCAAATGAAGAGGTTTCACATGGCCCAGACATGGGCTCCCACGTGGCACCCTATCACTAGATGGAAATTTAAAAGTTTTTTGAGGCTCATGAGATTCAAAACAATGACCTATTGCAAGGGAAAATCTTTGGGAAAGGGCCATTAACCAACACGCCCCTTTAGGAATTAAGTAAACATAACCCACTTTATTTTTAATAAAGTGTATGCAATGTGTATGGGGGCGCCAGCTCGCAGGTTCTATTAATACATGTGACCACTGCGGACAGGGCCGAGTGCCACTATCTAACCTCCAGCGCGTGGATGTTTAAGAAACGACCCTCCATATGATTCAGGATCTAGAACCATGGGTTAGGTGTGCATCCTAAGGGTGTGGTCTTATACAATTGCACCACATGACCACTTTTTATGGGCTAGGGGCTAGTGCACACCCCTTTGGGCTGGCACTTGGCCACCTTTTATGCATGTGACCCTAAAATGGAGCACGCGCCAAACCTCTTTGGGATAATTTTGATATTTTGTTATATAGGTGGGTTTTACACTATAGAATAATGGACTTTATTGGATTGTATGCCTGCTATTGGAGATTTTTGCCCATTATTGGGGGATATTGGGCCTTTTTTGAGGGCAGATTTTAGGAGGAAGTTGGGGGATGATAACCAACTTAAGATATATATAAACTAGGCCTTCTTGAGGCCATGAGGGAGATTTATAGCAGATTTATGCTGAAGGAAAGCCAAGCCAAAGGCATTTTTATGCAGGGAAGCTGTTGAGGAGCGCACCTTTGTGGGCCATTTTCGGGAGCTCCAGTCATCCGATTTGAGTGTCGTTTCTTCTGTTGGGTTCTAGAGATCTGGAAGAACAAGAGAAGATCAGTCTTGTAGAATTTTGGCATTGTTGTGATGTACTTATTGAGCTTTGAACAAAAATAAAGAAGCCTCACCCACTGAGACAAAGGCCCAAAGATGTAGGCGAGATTGTTGAATTCTGTTATCACATTAGTGTTATGGTTTGTTGTTTTTTATTGCTTCATTTCAGTTGTGTACATGATTATGTGGCTGTGATAACTGCTCATATATTCTTCCTCTTTCATTAAGCTTCCTTAATTGGTTAATCAACACATGATGAATAACTTAACCATAGTCATTAAAAGATCTTTTCAGATCACTATCCCATATATATATATATATATATATTCTGGTTTGTGCATATTTTCCAAAAGGACATACGTTTTGTCAACTGGGTCAACTTTTCACATTTTTCTTCATATTCTTTAGCAATGTTATTTTATGCATATTTGTGCATATTTTGACAGAAAAGTAGAGGAGGAGAGATTTTGTAGCAGCCCTATAGGCCATATTGTCAAAGAAAACTCGACAAATAGTACCTCTTTCTATGTACTTGCATTAGAAGAAAATAGAGCAGAGTGACCTCACCTTCTATCTGGGTTCTCTCCCGTATAGGGTTTCCCAGGTTATATCTTGTGTCTATTTGTGGATGGTGTGTGAGTATTTATTTATGTTCTCTATTTTTTACATTTCAACTATTTCGTATATTTTAAGTAGAAAAAACAATAATTAAAGAATCTGAAATCTAAAGAAAATCAACCTTCACAGTAAAGATTTTAGTATTTTGTTAGATCTATTGTGATGAAATGTACAGTGGAATATCCATGGAATTTTAAAGATCATATTGATATAAGAGTGTCTTTTCCTGAAGTATTTGTGGAAATTTGCAGGGATCCAAGAATTGATTTAATAAGAAAGTCACATAACCTTAGCCAAGGTCGATGAGTCTGTTCATAACAACCCTCACGATCCAATCGGGGGGGTGGTATTTGTGAGGATGGAAGACCAAGTTACTAACATATATTGCAATATGTCCCTTATCATAGCAGCTCTAGCAAGCAAGTTTGGATTTTTTAGAGAAGTTAGAGGCTCGAAATCAAAGATAGGATCAGACGTGAAATATGGGGATACCAAAGACCTAGAAAATGAGTCATAGAAAGAACTCAAGAAATAGTATTTGAGTTATAGTACCATAAAATACTCACAGTATTTATTCAATATGGAATAAAAAGTGGACATAAATCCATACCAAGGTGAGGTCGACGCATTAAAATTAAATCATTGGTTGCAACAACTAGAAGTTTATTTCAACGTTCACCATATATATGAAGAAAAAAATATATGCGAATAACTAGGTGGGAGGAATTCAAAACCCTCATCAAGTCTCAATTCTACCATGTCAGGTATGTAGAGGACCAATGGATGCAGTGGCACTACTTCAGGAAGAAGCAAGCGCAGAGTGTACATGAGTACACAACCAATTTCATAAAAATGGCCTTCATGTTGCGTATCTCTCCCAAGAGACCAGATTTACTTATTAAGTATCTAGGGGGGTCTACATAACCATCTAGAAGATAAAGTGATGATTTTCAAGACAATAAAATTTGACGAGCTATGTGTACAGACATGGTATATGGAAAACATAGGCCATAAGAAAGGGAAACCAAGTGGTTCCAAGCATGAAGAGTACTATGAAGCTTCCAAAGAGGTGAAGAAGAAGTGGAAATGGGGAAAGGATAGGAATATGGCAGCCACTACACATCAGTGAAATTATCCTAGCAACCATTGTAACCATTGCAATATTTATGGGAACACTAAGGAAAAGTGTTGGAAACTACATCCAGAGTTGAACTCGAAGAACCATAAGAAGGATGCAAAGAAAAATAACCTTCTAGCCACAGATTTGAGAACTCAAGTTGAAATCAACTCCAATGTGGATGAGGATATTTTTTGCACATCAATGCAGAAGGATGTGAATCTGAGTATCCTTCATCACCAAGAAGAGAAGGAGATGAGAAAACACTTCCAAATCAAGATCTAAGTCAAGAAGACCAAGATAGATGCATTGTTTGGATTTGGTTCAAAGGCTAATCTCATAGCAACAAATTTGGTCAGCAAGTTTGGATTGGAGGTTCGCAACCATCATATCCCATATCCATTGGAATGGGTAAACAAGTATGTAGAGATCAAGGTAAAGAAATCGTGTAAGATTAAATTTGTTGTTAGTGCTTATTTTAATGATGAAATGGAATTGGACACAGTATCCATTGACATATGTGGAGTATTGTTTGGAAGCCCCTACATGTATATGAGGGATGAAATATTCATGTAGAGAGCCAACTAGTATGGATTTCATCAAGGATAGTAATTCCTACATTATCAACACACATAAAGGTAAATTAAAGATCTCACTGGTAAGTGCCAACCAAGCCAAAAAGTTGACTAGTTCCAATAAGAAATACGTTTTACTTTTCTTAGGATAAAACAAGAATGAGGATGAGTTGATAAGAGTAAAGGCATCCCTAGAGGGGTTTATTAAATAAAATAAACATTGGTTGAAGGAGTTTCTACATGCATAGAGAGGAGTGTTCTAGGAGCCTAAAAGTATACCACCCAAGAGGGAAGTGGAGCATGAAATAAAATTAATGTCGGACTCCCCATTGCCAAATATTGGGTTGTATAGATAGTTCATTTTAGAAGAAAATGGAGTGAATAATAAGTTGCAACATATTTTGAAGAAAGATGTGCTTCAACTAGACACCTCACCTTGTGTGTCACCTATCATAATTGTACCAAAGAAGGATGAGACTTGGCAAATGTATATGAGTTTTTTCATAATAAACCTCAAGATCCAGTAGAGGAGAGATTTACGAGGCTAGAAGAGTAAGTCGTTAACATATATTGCAATATGAACCTCCTCATGGTGGCTCTAGTAAGAAATCTCATACCATCTGGAGAAGTTGGAGGCTCAAACTCGGATATTGAATCAAATGGGAAATAAGGGGATAAGGAAGACCAAGTAAATGAGTCGTGGAAAGAACTTGAGAAAGAGAAGTCGAGTTCCAATTCCATAAACCATTCACAATATTTATTTAAGATGGAAGAAAAAGTGAACGTAAAGCCATGCCAAGGTGCAATTGATGCATTAAAATTGAATGATTGTTTGCAACAACTAGAAATTTATTTCATTGTTTACCATATATATGAAGAACAAAATATATCATTTTCCAGAATGAAGTTAGAGGGTCATGCTTTAACCTGGTGGGAAATCCATATGGAAAAAATTAGGTTGGAGTGTGATTCACAAGTAAATAGGTGGGAGGAATTCAAAACCATCATCAAGTCCCAATTCTACCCTATTGTGTATATAGAGGGCCAATGGATCTAGTGGCACTACTTTAGGAATAAGCAATGGCAGAGTGTACATGAGTACACCATTGAGTTCATAACTATGGATGCTAGGTATCTCTCCCAAAAACCTCGATGTACTCAATTATCTAGGGGGGTCTACATAACTATTTGTGAAAGAAAGTGATTTTTTTCAAGACAAGGACTATTAGCAAGGCATACGTACATAAACATTATCTGGATAACATAAGAAACAAGAAAGGGAAGCCACGTGGGTCCAAGAAAAAAGAGCATCAGGAAGCTTCCAAGGAGGGGAAGAAGAAGTGGAAAGAGGAAAGGATAAGAAGTTGATAACCACTGCACATCAGTGCAAGGATCATAGAAACCATTGTAACCATTACAATATTGATCAGAATATTGAGGAAAAATGATAGAAACTACATCCAGAGTTGAACCCAAAGAATCACAAGAAGGAGGCAATGGAAAATAATATTCTAGCCACAAATTCGAGCAATTAGATTGAAAGTACCTCTGATGTGAATTAGAATATTGTATACACATAAATAAAGAAGGAGGTGAGTCTGAGTATCCTTCATCACTAGGAAGAGAAGGATATGACCAAACTCTTCCACATTAAGGTCCAAGTCAAGAAGACCAATATAGATTTGTTTTTCGACGTTGGTTCACAAGATAATATCATAGCAACACATTTGGTAAGAAATATTGGATTGGAGGTTTGTGATCATCCTAGAAAATATACATTGGAATGGACAAACAAGGACATAGAGATTAAGGTAATAAAACAGTGTAAGAATAAATTTGTTGTAAGTGTTGATTTTATTAATGAAGTGGATTTTGATGTAGTACCCCTTGACATATGTGGAGTAGTGTTTGGAAGCCCCTACATGTATATGAGGTAGGGAATATTCAACTAGAGAGATAATCAATATCGAATAATCAAGTATGGAAAGTCCTACATCATCAACATGTATAAAGAAAATTAGAAGGTCTCATTGGTAGGTTCCAACCAAGCCAAAAAGTTGATTAGTTCCTGTAACAAATATGTTTTACTTTTTTTAAGAGAAAATCAAACCGAGGATGAGTTGATAAGAGTGAAGGAATCCATGGAAGGGTGTACTAAAGAGAACAAATATTCTTTGGAGTTGATAAAAGAATACATAGGAGTGTTCTAGGAGCGTAAAAGGATACCACACAAGAGGGAAGTGGAGAATGAAATACAATTATTGCTAGAATCCCCATTGTCGAATATTGGCCTATATAGATAGTCCATTCTGGAAGCAAATGAAGTGAAGAAGCAGTTGCAATAGTTTTTGGATTAGGGTGTGATTCAACCAAGCACCTCACCTTGTGGCTCACCTATCATAATTGTACGAAAGAAGGATGGGACTTAGAGAATTTGTATCAACAATAGAGCATTGAACAACATTACACTAAAAAATTGATACCCTCTACCTAGGATTATTGATATGTTATATTAGTTGCAACAAACAAAATATTTCACCAAGTTGGATACCAAATCAAGATACTGCCAAATATGCACAAGCAAGAAGACACCTAGAAGAATGCCTTCAAGACAAGGAAATGTTTGTATGAATGGTTGGTTATGCCATTTGGTTGATGTAATGGACCAACTATATTTATGAGACTGATGAATGATGTATTACACCCATATTTATAGTCTATTTGGATGATATATTTTTTTATAGTGCTACCTGGAAGGATCACATTTCACATTTCATGTTGGTGTTAGAGACTCTGAAGAAGCAGTTGCTGGTATCTAACCTCAAGAAATGTGAGTTGTCTCAACATTCTTTGGTGTATTTGTTGGATTACTGAGAGGTGGGGTGAATCAATAATAGATAAATCTCATCCCTTTTAACCATATAATGAAAGTGTTATATCAATGTGGCATTATCATCCAATATTTGCAGAGTAAATAAACAATTAACAAATGAAAAATCATACACATACACAATACACTAGTGTTTTTACATGAAAACTCAAAGCGGGAGAAAACCACATAATTATTTTTCTTATATGTCTTGAAGAATTACATTCATTGGAAGCACCAACTTCATTTGTTTTCCAAATGCAACTGGAAGGAGGATCCAACCCCCTAGTTTCTCACGCTACAACCTGAGGGAAGCTCCAACTCCCCAATTCTATGGCTGAAACAAGAAGGGGGATACAATCCCCTATGTTCTCCAACTACAATCGGAAGGTGGCTACAACCACTTATCCTTGCCCCGTCCAACCATGTAATGATCCCAAGCCAAATTCTTTCTTGGAATCACTAACTACTACTAATTTATTGAGTTATTAAGTGCATACAAGATTCATCAACACATGGAGATCACAATATATTCAAGATGTAGAAGCAAAAGCAAAGATCTGACCTTTTTATTATGAGCAATGTAAGATCAATACAATAGATGGCCGATCTGGCATAAACCTCAGATGGTCGTACAAGCAATAGATATGAGCTACTACAAAATGCTCCCGACAATAAAAAATAAGCCTCCAAAGGCTGTATATACAATGAACACTGAATCAAGTAGATCTGAGCCGTACTAATGCTCAACCTCCAAGATGGAAAGTGCCACGTCCTGCTAAAATGCTGAAGCCCTCAATAATTCTGCCCTGCTACCAAAAGTTTCCAATCATCCCGAGAAATATGCCAAATGATAGATCGGGCAACTGCAAGGACAACCCAAATGTCCAAATTCCCAAATCCACTCTTAAATCCTGTAGATCTGAATTTCCCACTGAATGGGGTGCCCCACTGGATGACTGAAACCCTAGTTGGTTCGGCCCTGATGAAGGAGGCCTCCAAATGCTCTGAAACTCTTAAAGAATATAGATCAGGCTATGAGAATCCCGTGGGAGAAGTTTCAGACTCATATCTCAAGCAGATCTCCCTAAATCTGAGTTTTACTGAATTACAAGATGTCCCCAATGGCTCCAAGACGTCCCAATCTGTAGACAAATGTAGAATGATGATAACCCTCTAGAAAATCCCTCAAAATGATGGTCTTGTCCCTGCAAACAAAACCCAACTATCGGAATATCCCCAGGCCCTCAGGATAAGCTAGATCGAACCTCCCTCCAGATGATGGTGTGCCCTTGCTGGAAACACAAGAACAATACGACTTGCTACCTTTTGAAGTGCTAGATGGAGATGGGCTGAGACTAGAATGGTGTGGAGGAGTCTTTCATCCCCGAGACCAAGCTGTGGAACAAGGTGAGTGGATATTTCACCACTG
>SNQJ01S0222165.1:0-14976 GCA_010110895.2 Picea sitchensis
GAAAAAAAAATTAAGTTATATACCACATGCACCACAACCAAACCATATAAAACATATACAATAGACCATAACAACCACCGACAACAAGAACCATGTGTAATATATTAATTGATTGATACCTCAATTCGTTCCATGTTGGATGACATGTGGTAGTATATTTTGAGCAAACCCTAGACACCCTAGTATTGAGGAAACCTTAGGCACCTTATTGGATAAATTTGGCAGTGAGATAAAATTGGGATGCATGCATCAGTTCTATTTCCAATGGATGACTTATCAACTATTATTGGCAAGATAGGGTGACTTTCTTGCATGAGGAGGATGATATTATTAGACAACTATTTTATTTTGGGAAGGTTCACTTGTCTTGAGTTGAGTCAACACTACATGGAGGGCACATTAGCTAGGATAATTTTGGAATAGGGCGACTTCAATTTATCTTCAGTTTATTTTTAGTTAAGTCAACACTGCATGGAGAGTTTAGGAGGGCACGTGAATTTTGACAAATATGGAATAGGGTGACTTTGTCTTAGTGAGAGTGAAATTAATTTCATTTATGGCTATTAAGTGGCTTATTTCAGCAATTTACTCCATTTATTTCAGCCACATAACTTCATAGTCATTTTTGCATGACTAAGGTGTCTTTTTTGGAGAGTTCCAAGAATCTATAATGGAAGGGTGAGTGACCATTATTTGGTGAATTTTTGTCAAAGCATCCAACAACATTTCTTCTCCATATTAGGATTTTATTTCTTTCTTGTTACCTATATTTTGCATTGAGCAAAAATATTGTGATCAGACTTGTATATTGTCTTCATGATGCAACCAATCTCTTGAACAATACATAGATAAATGTTGACTATGCCTTTTATTGTAGCTCTGTAACTTTTTGATGAAATATTTTATGTCTTGTGCAATGGTGTGGGTAGTTTTCATGCCTCTATTTTGATTGTATCATTCACTTAGAGCACATATTATTTCTATTTTTGTTTCATATTTAGCTGTTGCAAGTTGAAATTATCTCACATTCTTTAATTATCAATATTATTAGGTCTTTGGTTGCTTTTATGCATACCAAGGAATATTATTTATGCGCTAATTTTCCTTACTAACACACATATTTTTGAAGAAATTATTAGCGCATAAACATTAGGAACACCCCCTGTGGTTGGCTAAGTTGCAGCCTGAACGATGCACTCAACTAGTGACCTAGGGTTGATTGCTTATCAGTTATTACTCAGTTTTGTTTGTCGTAAATCTTCGATTCATTGCTATCCATCAGTGCATTTTTGAGTGATAATAGGGCCCCAAATTTGGACCAAGGGAAATATATTGTGATATTGTGTTATAAGTTTTCTTATTTGTAGGTGAACAATCAAGAATTTAAGGAGTGGTGGTGGGAGTCTCCACAAAATAAAAAAAATTTCATGTGGTATGCATTGAAATTTTTTTTTTCACATGGGACAACTTGAAATACAAAGTTAGATGGGCCTAGAGTTAGTGTCCCACAAGTTCATGCAATGCCACTTTTCAAACAAATTATGGAGAGCTACAAAGACCAAGATAAAGGAAGTAGGGAATGGGAAGGACAAAATTAGGAAGAAGCGTTCCTAACCTAGTTTTAGAGTAACGATATGGATTGTCCTTGGTTTCTCATTCCATTGCATATCATGTGGTCAGTGTGGATATTGAAAAACAAGGCTGCTTTTGAAGGGAAGTTTCAATCCCCTCTCCAATTGTTTTACAAACTAAAAGTTTCCTTCCAAATGTATACATGCAAAAGGATTCTAAACTACTTAGACAAATAAATAATTGATCAAAAAATTGGAGCATTTCTTTCATTTTTTCTGATGGGTCCTCCATAGGTACTCTAGAGAAAATTTGTGTTGAAATTGTTTTGAGTTTTAATGATTCCCATTATAACTCATCCCAACTAGGCTCTAGAGTTGGTACAAATGATTTAATGGAAATAAGGGAAACACACTTACTTATTTGGCTGGAAAAGGGGAATAACAATCATGACTTAAATGAATATGGTGATTCTCTCCTTGTTTGGTGGGAATATCTAGGTTCAAAGACCTTTATTGTAGATAGTTGTTACATGAACCCTTAAATTTCCCAAATCTTTTGGAAATATTTTGTTCTCTCACACTATGTGGAAGAATAAGGAGAAAGCCAACTAGGAAGAGAAAGTAGCCAATGAACTTATTGATGGAAAACTTAGATTATTCAAATCAAAGGGGTTGGGAGATCCACATATATTCCTATGACATCTTGGTTGAGATTTAATCATAGTTATGTGTATGTTTAGTATATGATTTTACTCAAAGTTTATGTTGAGCTAATCTAACTTGGTAAACTATTATTTTTGGGTCCATTTATTTATAATGGATTTGTTTTGTTATAATATTAATGGTACCCAATGTGAACTTGTTGGTGTTGATGACAATGCTTGACCCAATAGGGACATCAATTGAAGCACACAACAAAGGTAATCAGTCTAGGGGATTGACCTTGAGACCTCTTACATGAAGCTAAAAGCACTCAACCACTTGAACTAGCCCTCTAGGATTTCTTAAGAGTACACACATAAAAAAATTAATAATAATAACAATAATTTAATTTTAAGGTCACAACCTAGCTAGACGCCAAATTGATGTATGAGATCCCCTTGTTTGTGGGACAAGGGAACCCCTCCATGCAACAATTTGATTTCCTAGCCTACATAGGTGTACATACCCTACCTCCCTCTAGATTTGAACTTGGTTACATATTTTATTATTTTATATATTGTTTATTAGTGTAAGAGATTTATTTTGAATTAAATCTTCCTTTGACTATTAAAACAAACAACATATATAGGGATTTAATACAAAAAAGGGAGCCATGAATGCAACATCCACAGGCATGGCTAGTTTGTAAACTACCATGGATATTCCATTGGAACAATTCATCACACGAGATCTTATAATATTATGAAATCTTAGATTTATGTGGTTTATTTCCTGAGATATCAGATTTATTATCTCTAGCTTATGGATTGAATTTAATAAATAATTAAAATATAAAAATGAAACAACATGCAAAAAATACACACCATCCACACAAATGAACACAATATTTGACCTAGGAAACCAAATAAAGGAGAAAACCCAGCTAGAAGGTGAGGCCTATGCTCCACACTCTTTGCTTCAGTTATAAAATGCACATACAAAGGAATAAAATCACTATGGAGTTACATTTTAACATTGTGGCCTCAATAGCTACTACAAAATTCTCCTCCTCCCTTTATCACGCTCATAAAATACCACTCTTATATGTTTTCCTCAACTATGAAACAAGATAAAATGCAAAAGAATGGACCCCTTCTCCTCCTAGTAGCTCGATATTTAACGTAACCCTATAGCCATCTAGGGGTAGGGTTTTGACTTCCTCCACCCTCAATTGTGATAAGGTTTTGGACCTTATAGAATATTCTTGAAAATCCACAGGTGTCTAACCCTGTATGCGTGAGTAATGGGGACTGACATGGTATCCTCTCGTACCATGGTGGTCAACTTGTGGGAGACATAACTTTTGCATGAGAGATTTGATTGACATGATTTTAATGCCATTGGAAAGGACTATAAGTGTATATCAAGGGGTATCATCTTAAGATGATAATTTTTTTATCCCAATTTTCCAAACTAGGACCTGTCGTTAAAATGACCCTGCAAGTTGATTCCTCCAATTTTTTCCATTCTGAAAGCATCGATATAGATGAAAAATAATATAATGATCCAATCTGAATCATACATCCCCATTTAGGGAGGATTTTGGTCCCCTAAATATTTATTGAATGAGGTGAGTAAATGTTTCCTCTACCTTTTCCCCGGAGTACCATTTTTCTTTTCTTGGAAGTTATCCTTTCAACCCAATCTACTAAAGGTCATGTTATCCATGTTTTGTAGTTCTAGACTTCTTCTGCAAAATCGTTTCTTCTGCCAACTCTACTTGATCATATGGTGTTAAGTCCTCTATGGTAGGTAGGACCTGCTCCTCCTCCTGATCCAACATGGAAGGCCCATAGAGTTTCATACTCTCCACATTCACTACTGAGTAAGCATGCATGTATGGGGGTAGATTGAGTCTATAGGCATTATCTCCCACCTTCTCTGATATCTTGAAAGGGCCATACCATAGAGCCTTTATCTTTTTACTGGGACTCTATAATCTTTCCTTGTTCAACTATAACCAAACCCTATCTCCCACTTTGAATGACTTCTTTTTTTTGCGTTGATCATGTCTGGCCTTATACTTTTCCTGTGACTTATTCAACATCTCTTGTACTTGCAAATGGATCTGCCTAATATTCTCAACAATTGTTTTTGTTCTCAATGCATCTCCTGCGTGGTCCTCCCTCACTCCTCCTTGTTGTCAGTATACAACATCCAAGGGTGAAGGTGGAAAATATCCAAAGCAAGTTTCAAAAGGTGACTTACTAGTAGACATGTGGATTTCTCTATTATAATAGTATTGTATATAGATCATATTTTCATCCTAGGTATTTATATGCTTCTGATTATAACCCCTCAAAATATGTAGCAAAGTCTTGTTGACTACTTATGTCTACCCATCTATTTTTGGATGGTATGTTGTAGATCTCTTCAACTTAGTGTCCATGTTCTCCCACAATGTAGTCCAAAATTCATTGAGAAATATGTTATCCTTGTCTGAGATGATGCTCCTTGGTATCCCAAAGCACACCCAGACATGTTCAAAGAACTTGTTTGTTGATTCTGGTGCTTTGTTGGTCTTTTAACAAGGCATGAGAATGCACATCTTGTTGAGCATGTAAACTACCACAAATAGTTAGCCATGTCCCCTCCTGTTTGTTGGTAAACCTCCCACAAAATCCATGGAAATGCTTTCCCAAGGTCGAGTGGGTACTGGAAAGGGATGGTATAGACCTTGCTTCCTGTTATTGGGCTCATTGGCACAACAAATTATGCATCCTCTAATATATCATGCTACATATTATTTCATTTTGGGCTAGTACACATACCTTTGTAAGTTAGCAACCATCTTCCCAACACCAAAATTTCTTGCAACTTTGGATGTGTGAGCCTCTCTAATCAGCTGCAATATTTCACCTTTAGGAACAAATAAATTTCCTAGATTATAGATTAACTCATTATGGAGATAATATTCAACCTTACTATCACCTTCGTCTATATGAATTTGGCCATATAGTTGTTGAAACACCTCATTGAAGTCCTCATATTTTGTGTATGCCTCTCTATATGCTTCCTGGGTAAAAGGCTCCATGTGCATCAAAGTTTCAAAAGTTGTAATCTTGGATGTGGGTGGCCTTGAAAGCATGTCTACCTTGTGTTTTATTTATTATACTTGATGACTAGATGAAACTTTTGTAAAAACTCCATCCACTTGTAATCTTTGGTTTGTTGTAGCTTACTCTAGGCATGCAAATATTGTAGCGGTTGGTGATCTATGTGGATGATGGTATCCCTGCCCATCAAATAGTGCTTCCAGCTCTTGACAACTTGAACCAGGGCATAGAGTTCCTTGTCATAGGTAGGGTAGTTGAGAACCTCCCCATGAATATTTTAGAATGATAGAATACATGCATTCCTCCTTCCATCAAAATTGCTCCCATGGCATACCCATTTGCATCTTCCTCCACTTCGAAAAGATTTTGCAATTTTGGTAATATGAGAATTGGTGCTTGATTAATCTTCCTTTTCATCTCATCGAAAGCTTTATGATGATTATTCCCTCACTAGAAACTCTTACAACTCATTTTTATGGTGTGGAGTCGTGCAACTATTTCTGAAAATGAAGATATGAACTTCCACAAGTATTGTGTTGCCCCAACAAATATCCTAACTTCAATGACAATTGTAGGAACTCACCATTTCATGATGGCCTCCATTTTTGTGGGATCTATCTTGAGTTTTCCTCCACCTATCATGTAATGTACCCAACCCCCTAGTTGAGTCTTGTTACCTCTATTCTTTGCTCTGATACCACAATGTAACATCCCCAACCCCAAGCTAGGCCATGCCACACAACAATTATCTTCTCTTTAACCACAATGTAATGTTCCATGTTACCGACAAATTTGAAAATTAGCTTTGATACCAATTATTAACTTGATGTCCCTTGCATATGCAACAAATATGCAGTACAAATAACATGCAATTCATACATAAATATGTACAATTAAATCATACGAAATTAACATAACATACACACATTAATTGGCTAATAAACACATATAAAGGAGCAATTATCTTTTGTTGTAAATCACTAATTTCATGTAGACCTCGGACATTCCTCCCAACCATAGACTCTGTTGTTTATATCCCCTCAACAACAATTCACCCCCGAGTTGGGGCTATGACTCCACTAGGGAAAAGGCTACCTAAGACAAACTAAGGTCTGACCAACATTATAAAACAACACAAGCTCAAGTGTCAACTCTAGCAACAATTCCCAGCTCACATCCTGTCATTTCCCACAACATGTCCCACCCCAAGAAGTGTACCCCTTCTCTACTCAATAGTCCTTCGACTGTCCCACTTCCCTTTGAGGGATTTAGCAATAGGTTGGCAAAGAATTCTTAGAAATCTATGGCACTTGGAACAAAAGTTTTCTCAATACTTTAGCACCCACTAGCTTATCACACAGGTAAAACCATCCCATCAACTCTCTCACCTAAAGAAATTGCTCCATGGGCATGACAACCTACTTCTTCAACCCAAACCACCAAGGATTTACTAGGTAAACACAACTTTATCTTCTAGACTCTAGGAAAGGTACATATGATGGATGGAAAGACTTGAGGGAATGACAAAATGAATGATTGAATGATGGAATTACACTAATTCCCAACAATATATATGCATGTTCCCTTTTTGACACTTGGCACTCAAGGAAATAACTTGTCCCCCACTTGGTAATTTGTTTCTTCACTTAGGAACTTATGATAAAATCATTACATACAAATTTAGGACTTAGGAATAATATTATAATATTCCCTTGGCTTAAGCCCCCTTGACTTATCCCCTCTTCCTTAAGCCCTTAGCCCCCTTTCCCTCTTGTGGAGCCCTATCCATCCATACTCTTTCTTCTGACTTAGTCTACAATAGTGATGTATTTTATTAATATATATGGGTGTGATTACATATTACAATGATAGGCTCACTATCCTTTTAACATCTAGGCTATGTGGCCTAATAATCACACAAAAACTCTAGCTTCAGAGCATATATACAAAGGCACTCTAGCCCAAAACATCTTATCTCACTATCTTATAAAGAATATGTACATTTACAATTGGGGTTCAGCCTAGGGGTATTATATTCCCCTTCCCCTTATTTATGTGTTGTGATCGGTGCATTATATACAAATGTACAAACAAAATTCTTCAAAAAGCTTCAAAAAGGTGTGGGTACTCCTCTTGCATGGCATCCTTATTCTCCCACATTGCATATTCATGATCATAATAGGTCCGTTGGACCCTTACCATCCCTATTACTCGATTCCAGAGTAGCTTGAATTTCCTATCCAATATGCACATTGATTGAACTCGAAAGTCGTCTTCTTGCTCCATCTGAATCACATTCCAATCAATTACATGATTAGAATCAAACACATACCTTTTAAGAAAATACATGTGAAACACATTATGTATGCACATGGATGTAGGTAGTGCAAGCATGTATGCAACAAGACCAATCCTTTGCAAGATCTCAAATGGTCCACGATATTTTGTTGCCAGTTTTGGTAGATTCCCAATCTAAGTGAACTCTTCTTAGATTTCACTTTCAAGAAAACATGCTCGCCCACTTTAAATTCTCTATGCATGCTACCTTTGTCTACATAAAAAATTTTCTTATCCTGAGCAACCTTTAAGTTCTTCTTTACTTTCACCATTTTCTCTTCCATTTCTCTGAGTATTTTGGCCCAACCACTGTTGTTTGTTGGGTTGTCCCAGCTCATTGGTGTGTTGCATTTTCCTCCATATAATTCTTCAAATGGGATCATCTTCAAAGATGCATGATACCCATTATTATAGGAAAACTCCACTAAATGTAAATAATATTCCCGTTTTGATGGTTTATTCTTCACATACATCCTTAGCATATATTCTATCACTTGATTGACCCTTTCTGTTTTCTCATCTGATTATGGGTGATATGTTATGCTAAATTAAAATTTGTCCCAAATCCTTTAAATAATCCCTTCCAAACTTTTGATGTAAACTCAAGATATTTGTCAGAAACAATTGCCTTTGGCACACTGACGCAACATCCCTACCTCAGCAGGTTCTACTTATCCTCCCAGTCTAAGGATCGTTCTAATTCCCCTTGAGTCAGAATGACTCCTTGATTCCTAGCTGGAATCCTTAACAATTATAACCACAGGTCCTTTTCAGAAGTTATGTCTGCGTGAATGAGCACAAGGCACAAACCTCCACTCCACTTGACCAACCGATGTGACCACAACCTTTCCCGAAAAGGTATTTTGGGTTTCGCAACTTCGTGGTCCCTGATGTGATTCCCTCTGACTCCTTCAATCTCCGAAACCCCTAAATGGGCTAACGGGTCTCTGGCTCCTCCCTTATGCCTCAATCATATGACCTCAGTCAAATCCTGGGGTCCACCTCTCGAGCGCGTCAAAATTTCGCGACTCAGGAGTTCACGATACCGTGCTCCTCCTTTTTCCTGAAGTCCAAACTCACGACTTCTTCTTCTGGGGTTTGAAGGTCTATATCCTTCTATGATATGACGGTCCAGATCACGTCGGGATTTTGTGAATCAGGATTTCACGACTCTCTGACCTCTCGTCACGACTTTCTCCACGCTCCCGAATTCTAAAATGATGAAACTCAAACACGAGATCAACTACTCTTGTTGATCCGGATCTAACGGTTGCTAATCCTCTTGATCTTGTGAGTATTGTAAGACACCCAGCCTTAACCTCCTCAATGATCCATTGGATCCAATGGCCCACGGAACTTCGGTGATTCTCCCTCTGAGAATTTTACCGCCCGTTCAATTCCTTGATAACTCCTGGCTAAATACTTGGCGTCTTTCCTCCTAGGCTTGATTCTACGAGGTGATTTCAAACCTCGTTCCACCTTTGAACTCTTAGAGGTCTCTATCCTTCCTGAGCTTGACTTCATTGTTACAAACTCAAGGCTTCTAAGGGTTTCTTTCATGCACTCCTTGCAACATTCACAATAACCTCTGGTTATTCAACACTTACAACATTGTGCACTCCTTGCAACAATAGTTCTTCAACCTTTCTCTTTGGTTGGAAAAGTCTAAGAATTCAACCGGCCTGCACATACCTTGCACAGCTCTTGTGCTATACTTGCACTTTTTTTGGTATAAGAACAACGATATCCCTCCTAATCTTTTCTGAGATAAAACTCATAATCTCGTCAACGCACTCCTTGACAACTCTCACTGCACTCCTTGCAGAAATTTTCAGGAAGAGAAACAATTGAAAGTCATACTTCCCCTCTCACAGACTTCATACATTCAACATGAAATCACAAGCATACATACACACAACATTGAAACAAATGCATAACAAAGAATATAAACCAACTGTAAACATACCATTCAAAAGATGCAAACAGTAACCATGATACACCATGAAATTGGATCAAAGCATTTTCATATTAATCCAAGTGCTTATGTACATGGGTCCAATAGAAACAACTATCTTCTTATGCAACTTCTACCATCTTTGTTCTCCTATTCTCTTCCTCTCTCTTTTTTTTTCTCTACAGCTTCTATTTTACAATGAGAATAATCCTACAATACAATACATGTGAGGGAGATTTCTAGATTTTTCCCTCCTACAATTCTAACTATCTAATCAAAATTAAAGACAACAACTACTCTACATTCATTACATTAAATTTCTATGACCGACAGATGAGAGCTACACTCAAGATCTGCATTACAATTCCCCAAAGTATTTAAGAACAATTACATCTCTTCAGATTTTACATTAATGTGATCTCTTTTGAATTTCAAAATACCTCCAAAAGGTGCGCTGGTGCATATCCAGTTGTCCTTTTCTTTTGTGCTTTCTTTGTTGGCTTGCTTACGATGCTCCTGCATCATACTCCCCTGGATGAAAAATGCATGGAATCATGTTCATGAGCTCTTGTACCATCTGTCCATGTTTCTGGATCTTTGCTTCACTTTCCCAACTAGCATCCTCAATCGACTGTCCTTTCCACTTTACCAAATACTCAAGATATGTCTTCCTCTGGGTCTTCTTGCTAACTCTTTGATCAATGATCTTTTCCATCTGCGGCCTTTTAGCTACAGGAATTTGTTTGACCCATTGAAATTCCTTTTGGATTTTTGTTTCATCTGCTCTGTAAGGATACAGATCTGCTACATTGAATATGGGAGATATTCCTACCCCATATGGAAATTCTATTTCATAAGCATTGGCCTCAAATTTTCTCAGAATTTTACACGACCCTATCTTTTTCATCTTTAGCTTATTATATGTTCCCCTTGGGAACCTTTTTTTTCTCAGATGCACTAAAACTAAATCTCCCACTTTGAACTGAAGTTCTCTTCTGTGATGATTTTCTCTGTGCTTGTATTCCTGGTTGGAATTTTGTAACCGCTCTTTAATCTTACTATGGATATCTTGCATTTCTACTGCAAAATATTATACTCCCACACTTCTGAACTCACTCTTATCTAAGTTTCTCAACTCAAATACTCCTCTTGGTTGCATTCCATACATTATCTGGAATGGGCTATGTCCTGTGCTTTTGTTAGGTGAGTCGTTATATGCAAATTCCGCTTGTGGCAGAATCTGATCCCACTGACTATGATGTTCAACTACTAAGCTTCTCAACAAATCTCCTAAACTTTGATTTACTACCTCAGTTTGTCCATCCGTTTGAGAGTGATATGTTGAGCTAAAAGACAAATATGTTCCCAAATTCTTCCATAATGTCCTCTAGAAATGACCAACAAATTTGGTATCTCGATCTAAAACAATACTCTTGGGTAAGCTATGAAGTCGAACAAAACAGATTTGCAATGTGTGTTGCATCATTGGTTTTCTGACATGGAATGAAATGTGCCATTTTTGAGAATCTGTCAACTACCACAAATATGGAATCACAACCTCTTTGTGTCCTTGGAATTCCTAACACAAAATCCATGCTTACCGCGTCCCACGACCTCTCTGGTACTGACAATGGTTGATACAATCTTGCATTTTGTCTTTTCCCCTTTGTGTCCTGGAAAATTCTACATTTGTTGACATTTGTCCTCATCCCTGGGTAATAATATAAGTTGTTAAGTTGTGCAAATGTCTTGTCATGGCCGAAATGTCCAGCCAATCCCCCACTATTTTTTTCCTTCAGAAGATTCTCTCTCATAGAACTCTTTGGAATACACAATCGATTTCCCTTGAATAATAATCCATCCTGAATTAAGTATTCAATCCATTGGCTTTTGTCTCTCAGAACAAGATTCTCACATGCCTCATAAGCGCCCTTGAAATCTGAATCATCTCTGTACATGTCCTTAAGGTTATCAAAACCTAAGGTCTTCACACGAAACTCCTACATAATCAAACATTTCCTGCTCAACGCATCAACAACCTTGTTAGCAGTTCCAGAAATGTGCTTTATATCGAAAGTAAAGTTCTGCATAAATTCAACCCATTTTGCATGTTTCTAGTTCAACTTCTCCTATCGAGTTATGAATTGTAAAGCGTGGTTGTTGTTATACAAGACAAACTCTTTCGGAGCCAAGTAATGCCTCAATTTCTTCAATGCCTGTATGATTGCATAAAACTCTTTATCATACGTTGAATATTTCATCTTGCTCTCATTCAGCTTCTCATTGAAGTATGCAATTGGCTTGTTGTCTTGACTTAATATGGCTCCAATCACGAATCCATTTGTGTCACATCTGACTTGAAATGTTTTACTGAAATCTGGCAGAACCAGAACTGGTTGTCCTGTTATCTTTTCCTTCAATAAGTTGAAGCTTTTCTCTGCTTCCTCTGTCCAATGAAAATATTTATGTCTTTTCTTGACTGTGTCCATCATTGATGTAGAAATCCCACTAAAATTTCGGATGAACTTCCTATAAAAACTGGCTAATCCATGGAAGCTTCTGACTTCAAAGTTATTCCTCGGTGATGACCAATCTCTAATTGCTTTTACTTTCTCAAGATCCATATTCAACTCATTTGAAGAGATCACAAAACCCAAATAAATGAGTTCCTTCTTCATGAAAGATGACTTCTTCAGATTTATCAACAACTTCTCTTATTGTAACCTCCTCATTACTAGAGTTAGATGTCTCAAATGTTCTTCCTCAATCTTACTGAAGATCAATATATCATCAAGATACACAATTGCAAACTTTCCAATGAAATCCTTCAACACTTCGTTCATCAATCTCATGAAAGTACTTGGAGCATTTGTCAAACCAAACGACATGACAAAGCATTCATACATCCCTTCATTCGTCTTGAATGATGTCTTCCATTCACCACCTTCCCTCATTCTAATCTGATGATATCCGCTTTTCAAATCAATCTTTGAAAAAAACTTTATTCCACTCAAGCAATCCATCAAGTCATCCATCTTGGGTAAAGGAAATCTATACCTAATGGTGATTTTGTTTATAGCCCTCGAATCTGTACACATCTTCCATCCACCATCTTTCTTCATACTTAACACTCTTGGCACAACGCATGGTCTCAAACTTTCTCTAATCAATCCCTTGTCCATCAAATCCTAGACTTGCTTTTTAAATTCTTCATTCTCCTACGGCGTCAATTTTTCCACTGCTTTGTTTGGTAAACTTGCTCCTAGTATAAGGTCAATGTGATGGCTTATACTTATGATAGACGGCAACGAACAAGGTAAATCGTCCACCACTATATCAGCAAAATTCTCCAACAGTTCTTGAATTTCCTCCGGTAGATCATCTATCGAAGTACTAGTTAAGATGACTCCAGGTTTTCTTACCATGAAAAATGGCATGTCTTGATCTTTCTTGACTTCATCCAAAAGTTCCTTCCCACTCATGAGAAGTATAGTATTTCTCACTTCTACTTTCACCTTCTTGTCTTCAATTACCAACAACATATGCGTTCTATCGTTCTTTTCCAAGGTGTATGTGTTATTTCTCCTGTCATGAACAACATTTTTGTCATATTGCCATGGTCTCCCCAACAAAAGATGACATACATACATGGGAATAACATCACATAAAATCTCATCTCTATAACCCCCTATCTTAAAATCAACTAAACATTGTTTATTGACTGTTACCTGATGTCCTTTTTGCAACCAAGAAACTTTGTATGGGCTTGGATGTGCAACAGTCTTCAATTACATCTTCTCTACCATTTATGTGGATACTAGATTATCTATACTTCCACTATCAACTATTACTTTGCATACCTTATCCTTGGTCTTGCAAGCAGTTCTGAACAAACTGTTTCTTTGGAATAGATTCTCTACCTCTTTCTCTGGCTTCAAGAGAATTTTCCTCATCATTAAGGATCTTCTGCCTTCTGCATCCTCTGCCTCAACATTTCACCTTTGTGCTTATGAAATGTGAGCTTCTCCTCCTCCATCTCTTTTCCTATCGGGACATTCAAAATATTTGTGTCTAATTTTTCCACAAACAAAACACTTTATTTCACCTCCTTTGGCTCTTCCTCTTCCTCTTAATCGTGGAAAACTGTTCTTATCAACATATTGTCTTCCCTGTGAACTTCCTCCTCTTTCAAGGTGATTATGAGGTTTCTTTTCTTCATCTTTGGGATTTTGTACCCTGTCTTGGGCAATTGCTTTACCTCTGCTTTGACTTCTACCTCTGCCCCTTTGACCTTGCTTTCGGGATAATTTCTCTTCTTCCTTTAAAGAAATCTGATAAGCCTCTTCCACATTCTTGATTATTACCATGCTCATCTCATCCTGAATGCCATATCTCAGGTCATTCATATATCTGTCGACCTTTTCATCATCACTTTCATGATGATCGGCTCTAATGTTTATCCTATAGAAATCTTCAGTGTATTCCTTCAATGTCATCCCTTTCTGTCTCAAATTATGCATTCTTCGAAATAGATTGATTTGGAAATATCTAGGTATAAAATTGTCTTTCATATTTGCGACCATTCTATCCCAGATTTTGATTAGTTGCTTGCCTTTGCAACACCTGTCAGCCTGCAATTCATCCCACCACAGTGCTGCATGACCTTTTAGTCAAGTGACAACATGTTTAACTTTCTTATCTTCCTCGACATCCTCATAGTTGAAGTATTTGTCTATATCTTTAAACCAATATAGCAACTCCTCAACGTCTAAGTTGCCTTCGTACATCAGAATATCCATCTTTTCTCTGGAACCTATTCTTGCAACAACTCTGAATAGACATTCTTTTGCAGCATCTTCGGCTACAACTTCTTCTTCATCGGGTCTTACTTCATTTTCATTCTCGGATTCACTAACATCTCCAGCATCACCTGTCCATTTTTGTGTTGTCTCCATAGCATCTAGTCGAGCATGAATTTCTCTCATTTCCCTTTCCACAGCTGGATCGGGCATTGGTCTTTCTTGACGTCTTCTCGATGGAATTGTTTTAAATCTGTTTCACGCAGAATTCAAATCACAATTTCCTCTGTCTTCCCTCTACAGAAAACAAAATTTGTAAGCTCTGATACCACCTAACGCATCACCCCTACCTCAACAGGTTCTGCTTGACCTCCCAGTCTAAGGATCGTTCTAATTCCCCTTGAGTCGGAATGACTCCTTTGTTAATACTGAGAGGGGGGTGAATCAATATCAAGTACAATTTAAAAAAAAATTCAACTTATACTTAAACCATTCAACTATATCCAATGAGCAATGAACAATAGTATAAGAGTTACAACAATACACCATAATACACC